>PITA01015298.1:0-50609 GCA_004023965.1 Spilogale gracilis
AGTGAAACCATGTGATACTTGACTTTCTCTTCTTGGCTTATTTCACTCAGCATAATCTCTTCCAGTCCAGTCCATGTTGCTACAAAAGTTGGATATTCATCCTTTCTGATGGAGGCATAGTATTCCATTGTGTATATGTACCACATCTTCTTTATCCATTCATCTGTTGATGGGCACCTTGGCTCTTTCCACAGTTTGGTGATTGTGGCCTTTGCTGCAATGAACATTGGGGTGCATATGGCCCTTCTTTTCACTACATCTGTATCTTTGGGGTAAATGCCCAGTAGCATGCACTCTTTTTTAAAAAAAAGATTTTATTTATTTATTTGTCAGAGAGAAACACAGTAAGAGAGGGAACACAAGCAGGGGGAGTGAGAGAGGGAGAAGCAGGCTTCCCATCAAGCAGGTAGCCTGATGTGGGGCTCGATCCTGGGTCTCCAGGATCATGACTTGAGCCGAAGGCAGTTGCTCAACCAACTGAGCCACCCAGGCGCCTTCCCCCCCCCCCATGCACTCTTGATAAGAATGCAAGCTGGTACAGCCACTGTGGAAAACAGCACAGAGGTTCCTCAAAAATTAAAAATAGAATTACCCTATATGATCCAGTAATTGAACTAATGGCATTTACCCAAAGGAAAAAAAAATAATTTGAAAAGAGAAATGCACCTCTATGTTTATGACAGCATAATTTACAATAGCCAGGATGTGGGAGCAATACAACTATCCAACCATAGATAGATAGATAAGAAAATGTGGTATGTACATATAATGGAATATTACACAGCCACAAAAATGAGATCTTACCATTTGCAACAGTATGAATGGACCTAAAGTGTATTATGCTAAGTGAAATAATTCACAGGAAAATAAATACCAAATAATTTTACTCATGTGTGAAATTTAAGAAACCGAACAAGGGAACAACAACAACAACAACACACACACACACACACACACACACACACACACACACGAGACTCTTAACTATAGAGAATAAACCAGTGGTTCCCAGAGGAGAAGAAGGGGGGAGATGGTAAAGGGGATTAAGAGTACACACATTATGATGAGCAAAAAGCAATGTATAGAATTATTGAGTCATCATGTAGCACACCTGAAACTAATATGAAACTGTATGCTAATATACTTGAATTAAAAAATAATAGGATGTACCATCCATAGTATAGAGAAGAAGAGCCTCTCTACCACTGTTATTAGAATGAGCAAGTTGAGGGCATAAAGGGGTTTTTATTGTTTTGTTTTAAAACCCTTTAGTGTGTCTAGTAATTATATGATATGACTTGACCACAGATCCACACTACAGAAATCTGGGGAAAGATAACATTATAGAACCCTTATTCTGGAGAAAAGAAATAGGAAAAGGGGTTTGTTCAACTAAGAGACTTGAGGAAAGATACAGACTCCAAGAGGACCATTGCCTACTCTGCCATCTAGGGTCAGGGAAGTCTGTGGCTCTGAGAAACTATGTTTCTTGGTATTCTCACTGCTCACTGCCATCTAAGAAGAAGTTCATTCAAATATCTTCAGTATTGGGCAAGTACAAAACTAAAGATATTCTTCTTTTTACTCTAAGTAATTATAAGGTTATCCCTATCATATATCTTGCTTTCAACATGGTAGAAACATCTCACAGTTGCATAGGAGTTGGTAATCTTGTGTATTTCCTTCATACTCTTCAATCATTTCACCTCTCACAGTAATTCCAATTTGGTCTTTCCTTCAGCTTGCCATTCTACTGTTTAGAGTATACTTAAGCTATTATTATAGCTTTTCAATTAGAAGTTTCCCCCCCCCAACGGAGACATAATTTTCCCTTCCAATATTTAATATGAATCTCCTAATGATTTCATTTACTTGTTACTTTTGTATCATAGTAATGGCCTTGGTATCTTCTTCCAGAGAGGATCACAGATAACACGGGGTAAATGCTATACTGCCAAAAAATCCTGTATATAACCTGAAATATCAAAAGCACAAAAGCACTATTATAGTTTCTATTTACTAAGATGAAGTTTAGCTGGGACTGTCATAGTCACCATGGAATTTACAGATAATTAATATGGTGCATCTTTTCCTATTCCATACTTTTGCATTTATAATAATGCCTAAACCAAAAAGTATTTATTTTGACCATAATTTTAAAAATACAGATACTTCCCTCTTAGAAAGAGTCATTTAGCTTTATGGTCTACCCATTTGGCGTTTGATAGTTTCTTACTTTCCCAGACTTGGTGTCATCTTCAAGCCTATAGACATTATGCTTTTATTTTTTTCGAGGCCATTTATGCAAATACTTGATGGAAATGACTACAGATGGAACTGAAGACTCTGCTAATAATGTTACAGTTTAGAAAAGTACTCAGTTGTTCCTTTTGTTTTCTATATCTTACACAATATGAATTCATGACTAAAACATCCTAATACTGATTTTCATAGAAGACCCAAAGTTAATTAGGGAAACATCAAATTTTTTGAAAGTCTAAATACAATTCATAGTCTAGATTTTACTTGCCCATATACCTATTCTTCAGTTCTCTGCTGTATTAAGATAAGCATTACAGGAAAAATTCCAGTGCTTTTTGCTTATTACTTTAGATAAATGACACTAAGTTTACTAAATATGGCATTCATGGAAAGAACTCATGAGCAGAAGAAGTGCCTTAGCAGGTTTGATGGGTGACCACAAATTCAATACCAATAATGATAATTATTTAGGAAGAAGAATAATCCAAGTGTGCCATCTTATAAAGCTTAAGTAGATTTGAGTAGAATTACTCAAAGGCATAAAGCGCAAAAAAGGAAAGTTATTAAATAAAAAAGCCAAATGATAAAATATAAATACTGTGCAATTTTGAGATAGTTTTGTGTTTTTATTTTTTAAATCAGTACAAAATTAATCCTGTAAATATAAGATCCCAATGCTTCTCTCTCTTGCATATCCTAGCTGTTCTCATTGACAGGTATGTTCTGTGGGTATATCCTTTATGTTCAAGAGAACACAAGACAACTTCAAGGGTGAGAAGAATTCTTTTTTTCCTCATGGATAATCATAAGCCATAGGTTTGCATTAGTAAGCCCTCTGTTGTACATGCTGTCCCTCTTTATTTCCTTCTCTCCCTCTCATACACATGCGTACACACACAAAACTACACTCTCACAATTCCTCTCTACACACATGGTCTGCCTGTTGTTGATCCCCCAACCCATTCAATCAATCCTATTTGACCCTCAATAACAGTCCTGTAATTTGGTGGGGTTTTTTGTGTGTAATGAAATCTTATAGCATTTATAAAGGTTTCCTAGAACTGAATCACTCTGTGAATTGATGTTTTGAGAGATACATGTCTGTGTACGCTCAAATCATCTTATCTACTTCAAAAGTTGAAGTTCTCCAGTAGTTCTTTGTGAAACAATGCCATATTCTATTTACTTACACATCTCTTAAATTGTGTCTTTCCCGTGAATTTAAGTCATAGATGAGGACTTGAAACCTTGTCTTTCTCTACTCCAACCCCAGTATTCTACCACTAAATCTGATATCATCTCTGGCTCTTGCTTGGCCAAGTTTTCTTACACATTTCTACATAAATATAGAAATGGCTTTGAGAATCTTTTTCTAAATTTAAACTCAATGAACATATAATGCATTATTAGTTTCAGATTAGAGTTCAGTGATCCCTCGATCTTATATAATACTCAGTGCTCATTATATCATGTGCCCTCCTTAAAGTCCATCACCCAGTTACCCCATTTCCCCACCCTTTTCCCCTCCAGCAACCCTCAGTTTGTTCTTCAGTTTGTTAAGAGTCTCTTATCGTTTATCTTCCTCTCTGATTTTACTTTGTTTTATTTTTCCCTCTCTTCCCCTATGAGCCTATGTTTTGTTTCTTAAATTCCACATATGAGTGAGATCACATGATAATTGTTTTTCTCTGATCAACTTATTTCGCTTGGCATAATACCCCCTAGTTCTATCCATGTTGTTGTAAAGGGTAAGATCTCATTTTTGATGGCCAAATAGTATTCATATATATATATATATATATATATATATATATATATATATATATGGCTTTGAGAATCTATAAGGAACTCATCAAAATCAACAACCCAAAAATAAATAATCAAATTAAGGAATGGCAGAAAAAAATAAAATTAAGAAATGGCAGGGAAAAAATGAATTGACATTTCTCCAAAGAGTACATAAAAATGGTTAAGAGACACATGAAAAAATTCTCAATGTCACTCATCATCAGAGACATACAAATCAAAACCACAATGAGATACCACTTCACACCTGTCAGAATGGCTAAAATTAACAACTCAGGAAACAACAGATATTGGTGAGGATGTAGAGAAAGGGGAACCCTCCTACACTGTTGGTGGGAATGCAAGCTGGTGCAATCACTCTGGAAAAAAGTATGGAAGTTCCTTTAAAAGTTAAAAATAGAACTACTACACAACCCAACAATTACACTAGTAGGGATTTATTCAAAGGATACAAACGTAGTTATTCGAAGGAGTGCATGCACCCCAATGTTTACAGCAGCATTATCAACAATAACCAAATTATGGAAAGAGGCCAAATGCCCATCAACTAATGAATGAATAAAGATTAACACACACACACACACACACACACACACACATAACACACACAAGAATATCACTCAGCCATCAAAAAGAAGGAAATGTTGCTATTTGCAATAACATGGACAGAACTAGAGTGTATTACGCTAAACAAAATAAGAGAAAAACATATGATTTCACTCATGTGGAATTTGAGAAACAAAACAGATGAACATAGAGGAGGGGAAGGACAAATAGGACAAACAGAGAGGGAGGCAAACCATAAGAGACTCTTAACTATGGAGAACTAAGGTTTGCTGGAGGGGAGGTGAGGGGGGTGAGCTAAATGGGTGATGGACATTAAGGAGGTCAGTTGTTGGAATGAACACTGGGTATTACACATAAGTGATGAATCACTAAATTTTGCTCCTGAAACCAATACTACACTATATGTCAACTAACTGGAATTTAAGGAAACAAAAAGAAACATATTTGAAAAATAAATTGACACAGTAAGGTATAAATAGGCATTAAGCAAGTACTCTTTATGGATACTTTCTAATCACTTAGCATATTTTTCAGCCACTAGAGGAAACCAAGCAACACAACAGCAGTTAGGCATAAATAAAATATTCTTTTAAGGATTGGTCTTTTAAAAAGCTACTATTTTAGAGAATAGGTTTTATAGCAAGTTTCAGGTATCATTTGTAAGGAAAGATTTAAGACTTTGTAATAAACTGAAGAGACTACTGTATATATTTTCAGTAGAATTCTGGAGCCTCCAGCAGATTATCTGGTTCTTAAAGATCTCTGCACCTTTCATTGCACTGGGCTATTCTAAAGCACTCTGAATTGTAGATAGAATTGCAAGAATTACTGTATTCCTATCAGCTATCTGGTGGAGAGAGCTACTTTTGAGTCCATTTGTAAATTCATTTCAACATTCTCTGATTCCATATAAATTAATGGTTCTTTGACTTCTTTGAACAAACTGCATTAGTCTGGTTCCCTCTTTATTTAATGAGTTAAAATTTTTGATATGTTCATTTTAAATATCTGGGAGAGTCATGATTTTATGAGCCTTTACAAAAATTTCTCCTTTTATAGTATGAAAATTTTAAAATCAAATATTAAAAGACTTCTACCATCTGAGTACTTTCCATCTTAAACTACAATAGTGTGAAAACACAGCGGCTAATATGTACACACACCACTATAATTATTACTCTGATTAAACATGCACATTTAAAACTCTGATTTGACCTGCTGAGAAACAAAAAAAAAACATGCGTGATTATCATAATAGCTTGTTATATATTCAAGAAATATAGTGGTTAAGGTGATTCTATACATCCATCTTTGATTGTTGATATTTTATACATAGAAAGCCTACCTAGAACAAATACCTGTTCCCAACATGTCACATGAGATGACTGTTAATAGTGAAGACCACTTAGGGCAAAATCATGAGGTGAAGTTTAAATTTGTGTATGTAGTACCTACTGATTATTTCCTATCCCCAAAGAGATCCCTTTTCTTTTCTCTTATTGAAGCCACTTCTCTCAAGCCATTATCTATGTAGGAAAAGTAGAAATGAGAGAAATGAGTAGAAATTGGGCTTTCAAGTTATAGGGATTTGGTTCAAATTCCTGCTATATTACTAATGATGTGACCTGGACAAGCAAATAAAAATTCAGTTGACAAGGTAACAATCACAAGAACATGGTATTATGTACTCCTTAAAAGATGTCTAATTCAGTTTGTATGCATTCTCATCACCCATTATGTTCATAGCTGTATGTTGTAAACATTGTTTTGTATATGCAAGCCTATAGGGAAATTTTTATGAACACTAAAGTTTGAAAAACTTGGTGGAATAGAGAAATGAACAAAGGAAGTATAGTTGGGTCTATGAGGTATTAAGTCAAACAAGATTGCCTGGTTAATGACCACACAGACAAGGAGTTAGAGCTAGGTGGGTCAGCACCTCCCCATCCCTCACCCTTCCATGGCTAGTGAAATTCTAAGTGTTTGAAATTACAAAATTTGTAAAGGTTATAGAGGTTACTTTAAAGATTTTATTACTTTGATTTGTTTCATGTTTTTAAGCTACGCATACCAATGAATCACATGCAAAATTTTTTACCAAAGTATATAAAACTGACTTAATGTGGGATGCCTGGGTGGCTCAGTTGGTTAAGCCACTGCCTTCGGCTCAGGTCATGATCCTGGAGACCCAGGATCGAGTCCCACATCGGGTTGCCTGCTCGGCAGGAAGCCTGCTTCTCCCTCTCTCACTCCCCCTGCTTGTGTTCCCTCTCTGGCTGTGTTTCTCTCGTCAAATAAATAAAATCTTTAAAAAAAAAAAAACTGACTTAATGTGCCAGCTATTCTCCTTTGGTTTCTAGTCTCAAAAGAAATTAATTTTTCCTGTGATAATTCAGAGAAGGGGCTGTTAATAGACTTTAGTATTGTTTTTGGATTCTCAAACATGTTGAGCTGTTAATCAGAATTTTATCAAACCAAACTCCTAGGTGAGAAAATCAGAGACTCTGTAATCACAGCATTTAAACTCTTCCCACAGAGCCGAAGAAAGCTCTATATTTAATTTCAGATTGCTTCTTTAATATTCCCCACAGCTCCAAGACATTGAAAATACAGGGAACCTTGATTAATAGATCTTTTAGGAATGAATTTCATTTACCAAAATTTTTTTCAAAACAGTTCAACTTAAAATTAACATATTACTTAAACAAATAGGCATAATCCATAGCCCTGAATGATCAACCCCCTGTGTAGGTTCCAGCAGCTATTCCTAGCTGAAAGTTCACGATTTTGAACTAGACAAAATTGTAATTTTTAAATTTTAATCTGTACATTTTGTCTCACGGTTTTTTATTTTTTATTTTATTTTTTTTAAGTACTGCTTTTTTGTCTGCCTTTGGCTCAGGTCATGATCCTGGAATCCTAGGATTGAGCCCTGTATCAGGCTCCCTGCTCCGCGGGAAGCCTGCTTCTCCCTCTCTCACTCCCCCTGCTTGTGCTCCCTCTCTCTCTGTGTCTCTGTCAAATAAATAAATAAAATCTTAAAAAAAATTAAAGTATTGCTTTTTATGACTTCCCTTATTTTTAACGGTAAAATAGGGAAGGTTCTGATATTCATTTAAACACTGCCTTTTATTTCTCAATTACATCTTTAATTTGTAATTCTGTACAATCTGTATTGGACATTTATATGCAAGTAGGCAGATGCTTGGTGGGGCAAGTGAGATTTAATAAATAACCCTTGTACTATTAGAAATCAAAGGCAAATAGAGTAGAGCTATTTCCTTCCTTCAGGTTTTGAAATTAGGAGCCTTCTCTCTCTCCCATAGCTTTCTTCCCTCTTTAGATCTTTTTCTAGCCTCTTTCCCACTTCAACCTTGAGCAGAGAAGGCACCATCTAAGGCAGAAAGGGCTTTGGGGGGGGGGCACACAGATCTGGACTTGAACTGGATTATGAGAGTTGGTTTACTCAGCTGAAAAAAAAAAGTACACTTTCTGGCTTAAGAGAGATGAGGAATGTATATAAAGCCTCTGATGTATAATAGACACTCAATACATGTCAACTGTTAAGATTGCAGGTAATGTAGATACTCCTTTACTTGATGCAACCCATCTTTTCTCACCCAGCTCACATTTGCTCTTTTTCCAAACATTTGACATTCAGTTTGTGTTTAATGCGATTTTTTTAACCTTTGGAATATAGTAGAGCCTAGTAGTATTTTATTTTTTAGTAACTATATTTCAGATCAATAAATGAATATTTATGGTTTTTTTAATGGAAGTATGAATATACTCACTGATAAAAGAAAAAAATAAAATGAAGCATTACTAACAGAGTCACTTAAAATAAAGTCCAAAGGACATTAAGGAGGTAGGGCCTACACATATCTCCTGTCTCAATTGTTAGAAAAATGCTGAACTTGGCTTGTTGCCAAATCCCAAACTTCCTGTATGAATATTTGCTGCCTGCAAGAATAGACATAAATAGATTCTTTACTTAGTGCTAACCTTAGCAACTAATCGTATATAGAGACGTGTTGCTATAACTCTGCCAACACCAATCATAAGACTTTAAAAACAACGTACCTCACATCATTCCACAATGTGTAACAATGTGTAATGTAACTGAAATTCTTCCTTTCCCTTGAAAAACACCAAGTTCCTTTGTCTCTTGAGAGCACAATCTGGATTCCTGCCTGAATTTTTCTCCCAAATTGCAATTCCTAAGACCCTCAATAATAGCTATGTTTCACAGCTTTGACTTTCCTTCCTTGTTCAACATCACTATCCTTAAACATTGATTATCTGAACTCAGTAAACAATAGATTTTTCTTCTCCTAGCCAGAAGATAACGAATTTTCTTTTGGGGGAAAAGAGATTCTTTTTATCTCTTTATAGACTATAGAACTGGAAGAGATGTTTTGGGAACAGTTTTTGTCTTCAGATGTAAAAGTGGAAGCCCAAGATGCTGACCTGCCTTCACTGGCAAAACCAGCTAGTGGCAGTTCCCTACTAGAGCCAGGTAACCTGTGTTACTTTGGTCCCAATACTGGAGCAGACCATGGGCACCACCCTGTCAACTGAAGATTGTTCTTTCTCCCTGTTTAGTTGCTGGAAGACAAGTTACAAAGTGTGACTTACAGAACAAGATGAGGATAGGCTCTATTCCACCTCTGATCCTGATCTTTGCTACACTCTCCAAAATTCTACATAGACACCCTCTACCTCTTTGAGGAGTGGAGATTAATTTCTATAATTTGGTAAACCAAAGAACTCATTGGTGTCTTTTTGATCCTTCATAGATGTTTGTTTTTACCTTCTTTTATCTCTGGATGCTTTTTTTCTCCCCTTCTTTAAATTTTTATTTAAATTCCAGTTAGTAGGGCACCTGGGTGGCTCAGTTAAGTGGCTGCCTTCAGCTCAGGTCGTGATCCCAGAGTCCTGGGATTGAGCCCCACATTGGCTTTCTGCTCTGGTGGGAAGCCTGCTTCTCCCTCTCCCACTCTGCCTTCTTGTGTTCCCTCTCTCAAAGTCTCTCTCTCTGTGTCAAATAAATAAATTTTTAAAAAGTAAATTGTGGGTATTTAGGAGGGCATGTATTACATGGAGCACTGGGTGTGGTGTATAAACAATAAATCTGAAACACTGAAAATATAAATTATTAAAAAATAAATAAGTAAATTCCAGTTAGTAAGCATATAGTATAATATTCTTTATCAAAATGTCATAGCATGTGTGGGGACTTGCAAGTATGACAATATTCTTTTTGTAGCCAGAAATGGTTATATTTGCTTTATTTTGAGGTCTAAAAAAGGTATCAACTGTGCTGAATTTTTTTTTTACCTAAAAATTGAGCAGAGAAATAACAACTGTTTCTTAGGGCAAATGTAGTTATGTTTTTTCATTTTCTATGCAAAAAAGCCTATAATGCACTACAAGTTTGACATTTAGCAAAAGAAATAAAAATCTCTGTAGTCCAGATAATATCAAGTACAATAAAAAAAATCATTATCAGGTGGAAGACACAGATTCTCATCTTTTTTCTGTGGCCTTATTTCTGTGCAACATTTGGGTAATCCTAAAACAAGGTGTCTGGATTTGATAAGATGTTCTCAAAATTCCAGAGAGCAGAGTTTCTGCAGATCAGTGTAATTCTGCAGAGTAAAGATTTAATTCCATCATACTAATAGGTACCAAATTTATAATTAGGTTATATAATAAATCACAACTACTAAAAGCAATTTAATATGCTCATTCAAGCAGTCATGGTAGATTATTTAGGAGTAGATGAAAAATAAGCAAGTTTATGAAAAAAACGATTGAAAAAAAGCTTAAAATTCCAAGTATTTTTTCCTCTTTTTTTTTAAAGATTTTATTTATTTGGCGGAGAGAAACACAGCCAGAGAGGGAACAGAACCACCAGGAGTGAGAGAGGGAGAAGCAGGCTTCCCATGGAGCAGGTGGTCCAATGTGGGGCTCAATCCCGGGACTCTGGGATCGTGACCTGAGCTGAGGGCAGAAGTTTAATCACTGAGCCACCCAGGCATCCTTCCTCTATTTTTTCTTTACACTAAAGGAAATGCCAGTGTCCAACATTAGACAAAGGGGTTGTCTAATGTAAGTCTAATGTGTTGAAGACTGGTTTTCTAAAGAAGTACTGTTTAAGAACCTCTGGACTATATATCTAAATTCAAAAACATCTAAAATACCTCCTGATCAAATGTTATTGTTCTGATTATAATTGCTTTTCAGCTTACAAATGCCAGGTATCTTACAACTTTCCATAAATACTAAGTCAATGTTTTTAATGAGATAACCACTCGAAGTAGAAATTCAGGTACAAATTATGCTCTGGACCAAAGCTTCCAGAATATAGTGTCATCTTTCAGTGTTGCTCAAATGTCTCTGGAAACACCACTTCCCACAGAGGAGACTAAAAGTGCACCTCAAGGTAGGGTGTTCTGAAACCCATTACATGTACAGGATATCTTCAAAATCTTGATTCTGTGTTTAAGAACTATTAAATTTTCTTATAAAAATGTTTAAATTACTTATCACAAGAAAAAAAATCGCTAAATATGGGATGGAATTCAGATGGCTATACTCTTCCTCCTGAGAACTGTTACTCCATAAGTGGTGAGAGGTAAGGCTGCACATTGTCAAATTTACCAGACTTGTCTTGGCTAAGGACCCCTTTTTATCTATCTAGTACAGACTCATCATCAAAATACCACTGTAAGGACAAATCTGCCCACAATAAGAACACTGGTAGCTCTGTCACATGTTTAGAGCTGTGCACAGAGAATATTAAAAAATAAGACTTTATTAGATGTCATAGTTTGTGTCCAGATTAACCCTATGCTCTCTGCATCCATATGTTGGGTCTGTGCCTAAATGACTCATCATGTAACCTTGAGATCATTGCTTTTAGTGAGAATAGAAATATACAGTAAATTTTTCTAAACAGAGAAGAACCTCTCTTTTGTGATACCTGAATCCTGGGTGAGAGGACATTGATAAAAGGTCAGAGGTAGATGAAAGAGCATACTAATTAATATGTGTTCTCTTTTCCAAGGTAGCATTTTAAGGCAACCTGAGCTAGCATTGAAATATTTTAAGCTTTTCAAAACATTCTTAAATATTCAGATAGTTGATATGACAAATATACCTATACTTTGGATTAATTACTTCAAGCTTTTCATTTTACTTTCACTGTTCAGATCAACACTAAATGTCTAAGGTATTGTCTTATTCACACACAAAAAGAAAGGGAGACAAGAAGGGAAATTACCTGTTTTGCAAGTTCAAGATTAAATAGATGCAAAGGAAAGTACATCTTTCATCACCACCTCAAAATCTCTTGTTTCTTTGGCTTTATGTGAGAACCATTCTTTTTTTTTTTTTTTTTTAAGATTTTATTTATTTGACAGAGAGAAACACAGCCAGAGTGGGAACACAAGCAGGGGGAGTGAGAGAGGGAGAAGCAGGCTTCCTGCTGAGCAGGGAGCCCGATGTGGGACTCGATCCTGGGTCTCCGGGATCATGTCCTGAGCTGAAGGCAGTCGCTTAACCAACTGAGCCACCCAGGCGCCCCGTGAGAACCATTCTTTAATCCATTCATTCAACAAACAATTTTAAAGTTTCTAAAATCTTCCAGAAACAGGTATATAACACAAAGTCCCAGTCCTGATGGACACACACACACACACACACACACACACACACACATCAGAGGATAAGTTGATAAAGAGTGCCTAGGCAAGGTTATTTAGAAAGAGTGTTCTGAGAGAACCTCATAGGTTGTTGCAATGATTTCATAAATTTAACACCAAAATCAAAGACAACAAAAACAAAACTAAGTATGACTGTATCAAATTCCAAGCTCTCTTTATAGCAAAGGAAACCACTGACAAAATGAAAAACCTACAGAATGGGAGAAAATATGTTCTGATATATCTGATAAAATCATATTCTGATAAGGGGTTAATATCCAAACTATATGAAGAACTTCTACATTTCAATAGCCAAATAGTCAATCTAAAATGTTGGCAGAGGATCTGAACAGACATTTTTCTGAAGACAACACACAGATGGGTCAACAGGTACATGAAAAGATGTTCAGCATTACTAATCATCAGGGAAAGAAAGTTAAAGTCACAATGAAATATTATCTTATACTTCTTAAGATGGTTATCGTCAAAAAGAAATAACCAGTGTTGAAGATGTAGAAAAAAGGGAACTGTTGTGCATTCCTGGTAGGAATATAAACTGGCATAGCCACTGTGGAAAAAAAAAGTATGGAAGTTTCTCCAAATATTAAAAAAAAAAAAAATAGAGCTACCACATGATCCAGCAATTCTACTTCTGAATGTTTATCCAAAAATAATTAAATAAACTCACTCTTGAAAAGATATGCACACTTCCACATTCATTGCAGCATCATTCATGACAGCCAAGAAGGAAACAACCTAGGTGTCCATCAATAGACAATGGATAAAGAAAATGTGGCACACACACACACAGCACAAAAATAGTAAAAAAAGCCATTAAAAACTTAAAAGTCTGTTATTTGTGACAATATGGATAAACCTTAAGGGAATTATGCTAAGTAAGTTAGAAGAAAAAAAATACCATACAATCTTGTTTACATGTGGATTCTAAAAATGTACAAAGAGAAATACAAAAGTCTACCAAACTCCTAGGTACAGAGAACAGATTGGTGGTTGCCAGAGGCAGGGACCAGAGTTGGAGGTGGAGCAAAAAATGGGTGAAGATGGTCAAAAGGTACGAACTTCCATTTACAAGTCCTGGATATATAATGTAAAATATATTCAAAGAAAGAGGGAGGCAGACAGACACACAAACCATGTGAACAGCAACCTGAAAGAAGTACAGGAGAGAACATGGTAGAAATCTGGAGGAAAGATGCTTCTTGCTTGAGTTGGTGTAGTCAAAGAGGAGCAAGAAAGTGATGTGGCTGAAGCAGAGTAATCAAAGAGACTTGTGGTAAGAGATGAACTTGGAGGAGTGGGCAGGGCCAGACCTTGTAGGGTCTTGGAGGACTTTGATGAGGAGTTTATTTATTTTTTTTAAAGTTTGATGGGATAGTGCTGGAAAGGTTTGAAGAGGGAAAAGTTATAATACTACTTACATTTTAAAAGATCACTTTGCTTGTTGTGTAGAAAGGATAGATTGTGGAGATGCAGGAAACTGGAGACTAGTTATGAAAGAGTCTAGACAAGAAATTATGGTGGCTTGAACTTGACTGGAAGCTGTGAAAATGATGGGAAATCATTGTATTTGGGATATATTTGAAAGTAGAGTCTATAGATGAGTTGTGTACTGGGTTTAATAAAAGTAGCTTCTCAAAAAAATATGTCTAGGGCACCTGGGTGGCTCAGAAGGTTAAAGCCTCCATCTTCGGCTCAGGTCATGATCTCAGGGTCCTGGGATCAGAGGCTTGCATCAGGCTCTCTGCTCAGTGGGGAGCCTGCTTCCTCTTCTCTCTCTGCCTGCCTCTCTGCCTACCTGTGATCTCTCTCTGTCAAATAAATACATAAAATCTTTAAAAAAAATGTCTACACCATAACTCCTGGAACTTGAGACTATGACCTTATTTTGGGGGAAAACGGGGAGCTCCTTTGCAGATGAAATAATCCTGGATTATCCAGGTATGCCCTAATTTCAGACTTGAAGCTTCTATACCAGTAACACAATTTTTGTTTTAAGATACCAAGTTTGTGGCAATTTGGCATAGCACACCTAAGAAATTGGATAGGCTGCATGAGATGAGTCTACAGCTTAGGGGAAACCCAAGGTCTGTACCAAGACATATAGTAATGAATATGGCAAAGAGTAGTACTAAAGACAAAATTTTAAAAGAGAAGAAAACAGTTATATACAAGGAAACCCCACAAGACTATAAGCTGAGTTTTCAGCAAAAACTTTGCAGACCAAAAGAGACTGGCATGCTATATTCAAAGCCCTGAAAGGAAAAAGTCTGCCGTCAAAAATACTCTATCCAGCAGAGCTATCATTCAGAATAGAATGAGAGATAGTTTCTCAGATAAACAAAAGTTAAGGAGCTCAAGGGCATTAAAGCAGACTTAGAAAATATGTTAAAGGAGACTGAATGGAAAGCAAAGACCATAGGCATGCATAATAAAAGTAGGAAGCACAAGAATAGTAAAATTAAGTATATCTATAAAAATAAGTCAACAGACTCACAAAATGACAGGATGTAAAGGATGACAGCACATATCTAAAACAAGGGAGAAGGAGAAATAAAGAATGGATTTAAACAAAAGCACTCCAACATAATATAGACTGTGATATGTATAAAATGTTATATACAAATGGGATGGGAACCACAAATCAAAAAAGGCCATAATAGATACAAAAAACTAAAGAGAAAGAATCTAAGTATATAAATAAGAATGTCAGCAAACTGTGAGAACAGAGAATAAGAAAGAAACAGAAAAGAACAACCACAAAACATAACAAAATAGCAATTAATGCATATCTAGCAGTAAGTACTTTGAATGCAAATAGGCTAAATGTTGTAATCAAAAGATATAGGCTGAGAAGTGGATTTAAAAAAAACCCATCTCTATGCTGCCTACGAGAGACCCATTTCAGACCTAAAGACACATATAGATTTTAAGTGAAGGAATGGAGAAACACTTATTATACAAATACATGTGACAAGACAGCCAGGGTAGCAAGAATTGTATTGAACAAAATAGACCTTAAAACCAAAACTGTAACAAGAGACAAAGATGGACACTACATAATAAAAGGAACAATCAAACGAAAAGATGTAATAATTGTAAATATGTGCACAACATGGGAGCACCCAAATACATAAAACAGCTGATAATAAACATAAAGAAAGTAATCAGTAGTAATAGAATAATAATAGGGACTTTAATATTCCACTTTCATCAATGGGTAGAATACTGTGTAGAATATCAAGAAGAAAAACATGGCTTTGAATGCAATATTAGATGAGATGGATCTAACAGATATGTTCAGATCATTCCATCCTAAAACAGCAAAATACACATTCTCTTCAAGTGCACATGAACATTCTCCTGCATAGATCATATATTAGGCTACATAACAAGTCTCAACAAATTCATAAAGATTGAAGTTATATCATGCATCTTTGCTGACCACAACACTATCAAATGAGAAATCAATCATAAGAAAAAAAATCTAGAAAGACCACAGATACATGTAGGTTAAAGAGCATGTACTAAACAATGGAGTGGTCAACTAAGAAATCAAAGTGGAAATAAAAAAAATACAGGGAAACAAAGGATCAGCAAGACACAACAGTGAAAAATATTTGGGATGCATCAAAAGTGGTTCTAAGGAGGGAGGAGCAAGATGATGGAGGAGTAGGAGACCTAGATATCATCAGTCTCAAGAGCTAGATGGTTATCAAACCAGTCAGAATACCTACAGACTCGACAGGAGATCTAAGAGAAGAGCAGCAATTCTAGGAACAAAAAAGTGACCACTATCTGGAAGGTAGGACAACAGAGAAGTGAATCGGAGGCGACATTTGGGAAGATAGACTTCAGGGGAAGGGGCTGGCTCCCAGCCAGCAGTAGAGCAGCAGAGCACAAAATTAGAAATTTTAGAAGTCTGCTCCACTGAGAGACATCACCCCAGAGGCTAAGTGGGGTGTGGAACTCTTGCTGGGACAGTGTGGTCTCAGGACCCACTGGGTCACAGAAGGAGCCAGGTGTCTGAGCATGTCAGAGCTTCCAAATATCGGAGCAGGGAAGCCGGCTGCAGGGACGGAGCTGAAGAGTGGGCTCTCAGCTCGGGCTTACCTTAAACCATGATTCGAGAGGCAGTCTTTGAGCAGGGACCTCACAAGTGGCAGATCTAGGGAGATCCCCTCCTTCCTTCACAGGGAGCAGTGGTGTGGCAGTGCGCTGCAGGAACCTGCTGCTTTTGGAGACTCCAAATGGGGCCTAGCGCCAAAGACAGAAACGCTGGGTCAAGGGCTGGGTGACCATAGAGTGCGGTGGGAAAGACAAATGTGATTGACCACTTTTCTCCGAGGGTGCACTGAGGAATGTGGCCCCAAGCTCTCCAATCATCTGGGCCAGAGAGTGGGAAGTCACCATCTTCAATCCCATCCTCCAAAGCTATAGGAAAGTGTTCAGGGAACAAAAGCTCCTAAGAGCAAACCTGAGCAGATTGCTTAGCCTGGCCCCTGGCAAGGGCGGGGCAGTTCCACCTCAGGCAAAGACATTTGAGAATCAATAAGACAAGCCCCTCCCCCAGAAGATCAGTGAGAACATCTAGGCAAGACCAAGTTCACTGATCAATGAGAACTGCGAACTTCAGAGCCAGGGCAATGCATCTTCTAAAATTCATGGCTTTTTATCCATGATTCTTCAGTTTTTCAAAGTTAAAATTTTTAAATTTTATTTTTTCTTATTCTATTTTTAAAATTTTTCTTTCCTATTTTAACTTTTTAAACTATTTTAGTTATCAGTAACTTTTTTTAAAAAACTTTTTAAATATTCGTTGTTTTATTCATATTCTATCCCTTCATTGTATTTAACCTTATTTTTTGTATACACATAGTTCTTTTTTCCTTTAAAACTTTGGGATACAGTTTATTCTAAAGATAAAAACATATCCTAAACCTAGCACATGGCTTTGTTCTAGTCTCCAGCCTCATCACATTCTTTCCTTCTTTTTTTTTTCTTTTCTCTTTTTTTCAACCAACTTATCTTATCAATTCTTTTTGTAGAATCTTTTTTAAATGTTCATCTTTATAGTCATATTCATCTTTGCAACATATATACCCTTATTTTTGTACATATATGTTTTTCTTTCTTTAAAATTTTGGGATACAGTTTCTTCTAATAGACTAAAATACACCCAAAATCAAGTGTGTAGCTCTGTTTTATTTACCAGTTTAATCACATATAGAGAGACAGATAGATAGAGATAGATTTTTTTTTTCCTTTCTTCTTCCCCCCAGTTTTGGCTCTCTTCTGATTTGGTTAGTGTCTATTTTTCTGGGGGTCATCACTACCCTTTTTGTATTTTGTTCTCTTATTCATCTATTCTTATCTGGATAAAATGACAAGGCAGCAAAACTCACCTCAAAAAAAAAAAAAAAAAAAAAGAACAGAAGGGAGTACTGACAGCTAGGGATCAATAAGGACATGAGTATTATGCCAGAACTAGAGTACAGAATGATGATTATCAATGTGCTAGCTGGGCTCAAAAAGCATGGAAGATATTAGAGAACCCCTTTCTGGAGAAATAAAATCCATTTCTGGAGAAATAAAAGAACTAAAATCTAACCAAGTTGAAATTAAAAAAGCTATTAATGATGTATAATCAAAAATAAAGGCTCTTAGTGCAGGATAAATAAGGCAGAAGAGAGAATTAATGATATAAAAGACCAAATGATGGAAAATAAAGAAGCTGAGAAAAAGAGAGACAAACAAATACTGGACCATGAGGGGAGAATTCAAGAGATAAGTGATACCATAAAATGAAGCAATATTAGAATAATTGGGATCCCAGAAGAAGAAGAAAGAGAGATGGGGGCACAAGGTATATTGAAGAAAATTATAGCAGAGAATTTCCCCAATTTGGCAAAGGGTATAAGCATCAAAATCCAGGTGGCATAGAGAACCCCCCCTCTAAAATTAATAAAAATAGGTCCACACCTCATCATGTAAGAGTAAAACTTACAAGTATCAGTGACAAAGAGAAAAGCCTGAAAACACCTTGGGAGAAGAGGTCTGTAACTTACAATGGCAGAAATATGAGATTGGCAGCAGATCTATCTACAGAGACCTGGCAGGCCAGAAAGGACTAGCATGATTTATTCAGAGTACTAAACCAGAAAAATATGCAGCCAAGAATATTATATCCAGTGAGGCTGTCATTGAAAATAGAAGGAGAGATTAAAAGCTGCCAGGACAAACAGAAACTTAAAGAATTTGCAAATACCAAACCAGCCCTACAGGAAATATTGAAAGGGATCCTCTAAGCACAGAGAGAGAGCCTAAAAGTAACAGACCAGAAAAGAACAAAGACAATATACAGTAACAATTGTCTGATGGGCAATACAATGACACTAAATTCATATCTTCTAATAGTTACCCTGAATGTAAATGGGCTAAATGCCCCAATTAAAAGACACAGGGTATCAGAATGGCTAAAAAATAAAGATCCATCGATATGCTGTCTCTAAGAAACTCATTTTAGACCCAAAGCCACCTCCAGATTTAAAGTGAGGGGGTGGAAAACAATTTACCATGCTAATGGACATCAAAAGAAAGCTGAGGTGGCAATCCTTATGTCAGACAAATTAGACTTTAAGCCAAAGACTAGAATAAGAGATGAGGAAGGACACTCTATCATACTTAAAATTTCTGTCCAACAAGAAGATCTAACAATTTTAAATATCTATGCCCCTAACATGGGAGCAGCCAATTATATAAACCAATTAATAACTAAATCAAAGAAACACATTGACAATAATGCAATAATAGTAGGGGATTTAATACCCCCCCTCACTGAAATGGACAGATAATCTAAGCAAAAGATCAGCAAGGATATAAAGGCTTTAAATGACACGCTGGACCAGATGGACATCACAGATATATTCAAAGCATTCCATCCCAAGGCAACAGAATACACATTCTTCTCTAGTGCACATGGAACATTCTCTGGAATAGATCACAGCCTGGGTCACAAATCAGGTCTCAACTGGTACCAAAAGACTGGGATCATTCCCTGCATATTTTTAGACCACAGTGGTTTTAAACTAGAACTTGACCACAAGAGCAAAGTTGGAAAGAACTCAAATACATGGAAGCTATAAAGTATCCTACTAAAGAATGAATGGGTCAACCAGGTAATTAAAGAAGAATTAAAAAACATTCACGGAAACAAATGAAAATGAAAACACAACTGTTCAAAATCTTTGAGACACAGCAAAGGCAGTCCTGAGAGGAAAGTATTAGTGATACAAGCCTTTCTCAAGAAACAAGAAAGTTCTCAAGTACACAACCTAACCCTACACCTGAAGGAGATGGAGAAGGTTCAGCAAAAAAAGCCTAAACCCAGCAGGAGAAGACAAATAATAAAGATCAGAACAAAAAGCAATGACATAGAAACTAAAAGAATGGTAGAGCAAATCAATGAAACTAGGAGATGGTTCTTTGGAAGAATTAACAATATCAATAAAACCCTGGGAAGACTTATCAAAAAGAAAAGAGAAAGGGCCCAAATTACTAAAATCATGAATGAAAGAGGAGAGACCACAACCAACACCAATGAAATATAAACAATTATAAGAACATATTATGAGCAGCTATACACCAGCAAATTTGACAATGTGGAAGAAATGGATGCATTCCTAGAGACATATAAACTACCAAAACTGAACCAGGAAGAAATAGACAACCTGAACAGACCCATAACCAGTAAGGAGATGGAAGCAGTCACCAATAAGAGCCCAGGGCCAGAAAGATTCTCAGGGGGAATTCTACCAAACATTTAAAGAAGAATTAATACCTCTTCTCCTGAAACTGTTCCAAAAAAATAGAA
This sequence comes from Spilogale gracilis, assembly GCA_004023965.1. Classification (NCBI taxonomy): domain Eukaryota; kingdom Metazoa; phylum Chordata; class Mammalia; order Carnivora; family Mephitidae; genus Spilogale; species Spilogale gracilis. The sequence goes on from PITA01015298.1 coordinate 20,236, forward strand.
ATGGAAGGAGAACTTCCAAACTATTTTATGAGGCCAGCATTACCTTGATCCCAAAACCAGACAAAGACCCCATCACAAAGAAGAATTATAGGCCAATATCCTTAATAAACAAGGATGCAAAAATTCTCATCAAAATACTATCTAATACGATCCAACAGTACATTTAAAGGATTATTCATTACAGCCAAGTAGGAGTTAACCTGGGCTGCCAGTTTGGTTCACCATCTGCAAATCGATCAATGTGATATAGTACATTAATAAAAGAAAGAACAAGAACCATATGATCCTCTCAGTAGATGCTGAAAAAGCATTTGACAAAGTACAGCATCCTTTCTTCATCAAAACCCTTCACAGTGTAGGGATAGAGAGTATATACCTCAATATCATAAAATCCATCTATGAAAAACCCACAGAAAATATCATTCTCAATGGGGGGAAACTCAGAGCTTTTCCCCTAAGGTCAGGAACACGCCAGGGAGATCCATTTTTGCCACTGCTATTTAACATAGTATTAGAAGTTCGAGCCTCAGTAATCAGACAACAAAGAGAAATAAAATGCATCCAAATAGGTAAAAAAAAAAAAAGAAGTCAAACTCTCACTCTTTGCAGATGATATGATATCTTATGTGGAAAACCCAAAAGACTCCACTCCAAAACTGTTAGAACTCATACAGGAATTCAGTAAAGTTAGGATATAAAATCAATGCACAGAACTCAGTTGCCCTCTATACACCAACAGCAAGAAAGAAGAAAGAGAAATCAAGGAGTTGATCCCATTTACAATTGCACCCAAAACCGTAGGATACCTAGGAATAAACCTAACCAAAGGGGCAAAGAACCTGTACTCAGAAAACTATAAAGTACTCCTGAAAGAAATTGAGGAAAACACAAAGAAATGGAAAAACTTTCCATGCTCGTGGATTGGAAGAACAAATATTGTGAAAATGTCTGTGCTACCTAAAGCAATCTACACATTTAATGCCATCCCTATCAAAATACCATCAATATTTTTCAAAGAAATGGAACAAATAATCCCAAAATTTATATAGAACTAGAAAAGACCCCAAGAAGCCAGAGGAATGTTGAAAAAGAAAGCCAAAGTTGGTGGCATCATGATTCCAGACTTCAAGCTCTATTACAAAGCTGTGATCATCAAGACAGTAGGGTACTGGGACAAAAACTGACACATAGATCAATAAAACAGAATAGAGAGCCCAGAATGGACCCTCAACTCTATGGTCAACTCATCTTTGACAAAGCAGAAAGAATGTGCAATGGAAAAAAGATAGTCTCTTCAACAAATGGTGTTGGGAAAATTGGACAGCCACATGCAGAAGAATGAAACTGGACCATTTCCTTACACCACACACAAAAGTAGACTCAAAATGGATGAAGGACCTCAGTGTGAGAGAGGAATCCATCAAAATTATTGAGGAGAACACAAGTACTAATTTCTTTGACCTCAGCTGCAGCACCTTCTTCCTAGAAACATTGTCAAGGGAAGAGAAGCATGGGGAAAAAAATAAACTATTGGGACTTCATGAAGATCAAAACTTCTGCACAGCAAAAGAAAGTCAACAAAACCAAAAGACAACTGACAGAATGGGAGACGATATTTGCAAATGACATATCAGATAAAGGTCTAGTATCCAAAATCTATAAAGAACTATAAAACTCAACATCCAAAGAACAAATAACCTAATTAAGAAATGGGCAGAAGATATGAAGAGACATTTCTGCAAAGAAGACATCCAAATGGCCAACAGACATATGAAAAAGTGCTCAACATCCCTCAACATCAGGGAAATACAAATCAAAACCACAGTGAGGTACCACCTTACACCAGTCAGAAGGGCTAAAATTAACAATATTTGTTGGCAAGGATGCAGGAAAAGGGGAACCCTCCTATACTGTTGGTGGGAATGCAAGCTGGTGCAGCAACTCTGGAAAACAGTACTGATTCCTCAGAAAGTTGAAAATAGAGCTACCCTATGACCCAGCAATCTCACTACTGGGTATTTACCCTAAAGATACAAATGTAGTGATTCAAAGGGGCACATGCACCCGACTGTTTATAGCAACAACATCCACAATAGCCAAACTAGGGACAAAGAGCCTAGATGTCCTAGATGAATGGATAAAGCTCACACACACACACACACACACACACACACACACACACACACACTGGAATATTATACTGCCATCAAAAATAATGAAATTCTGCCATTTATGATGACATGGATGGAACTGGAGGGTATTATGCTAAGTGAAATAAGTCAATCAGACAAAGAGAATTATTATACAATCTCTCGGATAAGAGGAATTTGAGATGCAGCATGGGTAGTCGTGGGTGGTAGGTAGGGTAAAAATGAAACCAGATAGGACCGAGGAAGGAGGAAAAAAAAATGAACAGACTGATTCCAAGCAATGAAATTGAATCAGTAATCAAAAAACTCTCAAAAAAAAAAAAAAGAAAAAGAAAAAAAACAACAACAAAAAAAAGTCTAAGACCAGACAAAAAAAACAAAAAATAAAACAACAAAGTCCAAGACCAGACAGCTTCACAGGTGAATTTTACAAAATATTTAAAGAAAAGTTAAAATATATTTGTCTCAAACTTTCCAAAAAATAGAAGAGGTAGGAAAACTTCCAACTTTATTCTATGAGGCCAGCATTACCCTGATACCAAAACCAGAAAAAAAGACTGTACAAAAAAAATACAAGCCAATATCTCTGATGAATATAGATGCAAAAATCCTCAACAAAATATTAGCAAACAGAATATGACAATACGGTAAAAAAAAAAAAAAATCATTCACCATGATCAAGTGGGATTGATTCCTAGGAGGCAAGAGTGGTTCAATATTTGCAAATCAATCAACTTGATATATTACATCAGCAAGAGAAAAGATAAAACCATATGATCATTTTAATAGACACAAAATTATGTGACAAAGTACAACACCCATTCATGATAAAACCCATTAACAAAGTGGGTTTAGAAGAAACATGCCCCCACACAATAAAAGCCATATATGAAAAACTCACAGCAAACATGTACTCCATGGTGAAAACACTGGACCTTTTCCCCTAAAGTCAGGAACAAGACAAGGATGTCCACTCTCACCACTTTCATTCAAAATAGTACTTAAAGTCCAGCTACAGCAAACAAATAATGAAAAATAAATAAAAAACATCCAAATTTATAAAGTAGTAAAACTTTACCTATTTGTAGAGGACATGATACCATATATAGAGAAAATCCTAACAACTCTACCAAAAAAAACCTTCTAAAATGATAATGAGTTCAATAAGACCATAGGATGCAAAAATCAATGTACAGAAATTTGAATTTCTGTACACTAATAATGAAACAGTAGAAAAAGAAAAAGGAAATAATCCCATTTATAATTGCACCAACTAGAATGAAACACCTAAGAAAAACTTAACCAAGGAGGTGAAAGATCTATACTCTGAAAACTATAAAACATTAATGAAAGAAATTGAATACAACATAGAGACTTTGTTTTGAAAGATAGTCGATGTTCATGAATTGGAAGAACAAATATTGTTAAAATATTCATAAACCCAAAGCAGTGTTCAGATCAATGCAATCCCTATCAAAATACCAATATCACTTTTCACAGAACTAGAATAAATAATCCTAAAATTTGTATAGATACACAAAAGACCCCAAGTAGTTAAAAAAAATCTTAAGAAGCATACTGGTATCACAATTTCAGATTTGAAGTTATACTACAAAGTTGTAGTAATAAAAACAGTATGGCATTGGCATAAAAATATACACATAGATCAATGGAACAGAAAAGAGTCCAGAAATAACCATGACTATATGGTCAATGGTCAAAAAGGAGCCTAGAACACACAATAGGAGAAAGTCTCTTTAACAAATGGTGCTAGAAAAACGAGGCACCTACATTTAAAAGAATGAAAATGGACCATTTTCTCACACACACATAAAACTAAACTTGGAATGGATGAAGGACCTAACTGTTGGATATGAAGCCATAAAAATCTTAAAGAGCACAGGCCGTAATTCCTCTGACATGGGCTATAGTAACTTCTTTCTAGATAAGTCTTCTAAGGCAAGAGAAACAAAAGCAAAAATAAACAACTGGAACTACATCAAAATAAAAAGCTTCTGCACAGGAAAGTAAATAAGCAACAAAACCAAAAGACAACCTACCAAATGGGAGAAGATATTTTCAAATGATATGCCTGATACAGGATTAGTATCCAAAATATGTAAAGAATTTATACAACTCAAAACCAGGAGAATGAATAATCCAATTTAAAAACAGGCAGAAGACATGAACAGACATTTCTCCAAAGAAGACAACAGATGATAAAAGACACATGGAAATATGCTCAACCACCTTGGTAAAAAAATCATAAAAATAAAAACAGGGGCACCTGAGTGGCTCAGTCCTTAGGTTTCTGCCTTCAGCTCAGGTTATGATCCCCGAGTCCCAGAATCAAGCCCCACACTGGGCTCCCTGTTCATTGGGAAGCCTGCTTCTTCCTCTCTCACTCCCCCTGCTTGTGTTCCCTCTCTAGCTGTGTTTCTCTCTGTCAAATAAACAAAATCTTAAAAATAAATAAATAAAAAATAAAAAAATAAAACCAAAAAGCACAGGGAACCAGAAGTGTCAGCAAAGTTGTAGAGAAAAAGGAGCTGTTGGGCACTGCTAAGTGTGAATTGGTGCAGCTACTATGGATAAAAGTATGGAGGTTCCTAAAAAATGAAAACTAAAATGACCATATGATTCAGAAATTCCAATACTAGAAATGTACTCAAAAATTACAAAAAACTAACTCAAAAACATGTATTTCTATGTTTAATGCAACATATTTACAATAGCCAAATTAAAGAAATAACCCAAATGTCCATCAATAGATGAATGGATAAAGAAGCAGTGTGTTATTGTGGTGAGAAGTATTACTCATAGAAATGAATGAAATCTTGTCATTTTCAAGACTGGATGGAGTTAATATATATAATTTTAAGTGAAAGACAAATATAATATTATTTTACTCATATGGGGAACTTAAGAAACAAAGCAAATGAACAAAGGAAAAAGAAACAGAAATACCCACTCTTAACTATAGAGAACAAATTGATAGTTGCCAGATGGGAGGTGAGGGGGGGGGAATGGGTTAAACAGGTGAAGAAGATTAAGCGTACAGGTATCTTGATGAGCACTGAGTAATGCTGAATCATTGTATTGTACACCTGAAAAATATAACAGTGTATGTTAATCACAATGGAATAGAAAACAGAAATAAAATAATAAAAAACCCATCCAGAATACAAAACCTGTGTACAAAGAAAAATGTAAAAATTCTGGATAATGTTTGATCACCCTACATAATTTAAAACAAAAGGTCATTAAATTTTTTTTTCTAACTTACTCATTCCTTTGACAGCATTGTGAACTAATATTTATAGTTAGTTCAGTTGCATCTATGGCATAAGATCTTTTTCGAAACAGAGAAACCGATTTCCCTTAAATGTAACAGCACTCTATTTCCAGCAACAATTGTATTTTTAAAGGTTAATTTGTAGAACAAATATGCAACTATGCTTATTTTTTACTCTATACTCACCCGTTACATTACTTACAAGGCTAATAGTTACATCTAGGACAGTCTCTCGCTTGTCCCCCACCTCACATTGTATTCAAAAGTTTTTTCCCTCCCACTTCATTTCTGACTTAGTTGGGGAATACAGGAGTTTCAGACAAGGTCCCTAGGTGTTTTTTGATAGGATTACCCCCCCCCCATAATATCTGAAATTTCTTTAAATTATATACTTAACACAGCAAAGAAGTTGGGTTTTGTACACAGGACTGCATCCACCTGCAGTGCTGTCCCAAGTACTGATGGCAGGGGGTAGGTGGTAAACTTGTACATGATATTCTTAGAGGTAATGCGTAAACTTGTTTTATAGACACTTGGACTATGTATCTAATGTGAAATACATACAGTATTAATGTCAGCCATCTCTTAAAAGTGAGCCTGTAAATACTATTGTATAATTTGGTCAGAAACATTTGAACCAAGTAGTGCCACATGGGTCAGGATTTTCTTTTGTGTCACTTAACAAACTATGCCATTAGCAAAAATTTTGTATAATGCAACAGAATGCCTTGTAATTGTCACACTTTAAACTTCATGTGAGGGATTCTTCACTATTCTTCTGGAACCCAGTCTAGCAAAATTAGAGGGAAAGCCCTAAGGAGATTTATTATGTTAAGAGAAAAACTGGGCACTGAGTGGCTCAGTAGGGTAAAGCCTCTGCCTTCAGCTTCGGTCCTGATCTCAGGGTCCTGGGATCGAGGCTCGCATTGGGTTCTCTGCTTGGCGGGGAGCCTGCTTCCTCCTCTTCCTCTACCTGTCTCTCTGCCTACTTGTGGTCTCTCTTTTTGTCAAATAAGTAAGTAAAAACTTTTAAAAAAGAGAGAGAGAGAGAAACCCTAAGTTTTCAGGCTCAACAGTTGAATCTACTACAGATAACAGTGTCTACTATCTCAACGACAGTTTACAGTGTTGGGACTCAATTTATCCTTCTGTGGGGTAGCTGGATAAAAATTGAGCAGCTTAAACTTCCAATCCCATACATTTCCTAAATAAATAGTTTGTAAATTGACCTGCAAACTCAAAGTAACAACTATCCTGCATATTTATTGTTGGTTTTTCTGTTTAGTTGTAGGTTTTTGGAAGCAGATGAAATTTCCAACCAGATACATGCTATTCAACTTCCTGTCAATTACATAGTTCTATAAAGCAGCAAAACTGAAGGGGGGGAATGATTGTTATATAAACTCTAAACTGCTTTGCATAGTCTCATTTGAGATTATAGTAATATAAAAGTCAATGTTTTTACATAAACAAAAGTAGACATAAAAAGTTGATTTAAAGATCACTTGGAAAACCTGAAAAAGAAGATCTAGTAGTATATAAGGGATGCCAAGACCATTAGGTGCCAAGCCATAAAGTTCTTATACTTAAAAGCATTGAATATTGGCACACACTGAGACAGACCATTGGAATAGAAGACAAAAGTCCAGAAACAGACCCAGGTGCATGTGAAGACTTAGTACATGATAAAGATGGACTTTTTAATTATTGATGTTGAAACGAGTGGTAGCTGTTGGGAAGAGATCTATGCCCCACACTAAGATTAAACTCAAATTGATGAGCTAAGAATTAAAATAAGTACCAAAATAATGTATAAGTCTTTTATTTCTTGGAATTGAAGGTTTTTCTAAGTAGGTCTTTAAATTGTAATCATATAGTGTAAAGAAAACAATTATTTTCATCAAGCTCCAATATATGTCTGAAAACTCAGTTTACCCATTTGCCTTAATATAAACATTTTCAATGTGAGCTAGGATATAAAACATCAAGAAGAACTGCTCTACACTCCTTTCCCCCTATTTTTTCTACATATTCCAGACACTTAGCCTTTTGTTAGAATTCCTGAATTTTTAGGAAGAAGTTAAAAAAATCAACTCAGAACATTTTCAGGCAAATGACAAGGAATCATTACATACATGAAACTTCTTACTTTTGCAAAGAATAACATCTTTTTGCTCATTGTCAGTGCCAAGATACTTAAATTAAAATAAATACAAATTTTTTAAAGATTTGATTTATCTGACAGACAGAAACACAACTAGAGAGGGAACACAAGCAGGGAGAGTAAGAGGGAGAAGCAGGCTTCCCAGTGAGCAGGGAGGCCAATGTGAGGCTCGATCCCAGGTCTCCGGGATCATGACCTGAGCCGAAGGCAGATGCTTAATGACTGAGCCAACCAGGCACGCCGAAATAAATAGAATTTTTAAGGAAGTGTCATTATAAAAAAAATCTCTGTTCTTTTACTTCAGTGTCCAAAGTTACATTTAACAAACCTCAGAATTAAAACTTACACAAAACTTTTTTATTTTGATGTAGTCCCAATAGTTTGTTTCTTTTATTTCCCTTGTCTCAGGAGACATATCCAGAAAAATGTTTCTATGGCCAAAGTTAAAGAAATTACCACCCAGATTTTGTTCCAGGAGTTTTATGGTTTCAGGTATCACATTTGAGTCTTTAATCCATTTTGAATTTACTTTTGCAAATGGTGTGAGAAAGCAGTCAAGTTTCATTCTTTCGCATATATCTGTCCAGTTTTCCCAGCAACATTTACTGAAGAGAATGTCTTTTCCCCATTGTACATTCTTGCCTAGGTTGTAGATTAACTGACAATAAAAGCATGGATTTATTTCTGGACTTCCTATTCTTTTGATCTATGCATATATTTTTGTGCCAGTACCATACTGTTTTGATTACTACAGCTTTACATTATACCATGAATACAGGAATTGTGATATCTCCAGCTTTGTTCTTCTTCAAGATTGTTTAGGTTATTTGGGTTCTTTTGTGGTTCCATACAAGTTTTAGGATTATTTGTTCTAGTTCTGTGACAAATGCTGTTGATATTTTGATAGGGATTTAATTGAATCTATAGATTACTTGGGGTAGTATGAATATTTTAATTCTTCCAATCCATGAGCAGAGGAATTTCACACCTTGCTCACTGAGAAATCATGTTCTATAACACACATCCCTAAGGAAATGGTCTACAAATTCTTACAGAAAAAAATACATTTACGCCAAGATCTAGAAGCTGTGGACAACAATTCAACCACGGGAAAAAATTAGAACTTTCAACTATCCTCAAAATATTCTTTCTTCTTGGGTTATAGGTAAAGCTTATATGATACAGAGATAAATGTTCAGTCATTTCTCAGAAAAATTGGTTTTAAAATTTAAAATTTTCTTTACTGTAACTTCTAGTACTATTCCAAGGCATGGTTTTATTACATGGTCAGTTGAAAGATTAGAATTAGGCTTAAGAATGAATGTGGTCACTCAATAAAAACACATTTTTTTTTATGAGAGTTACAGAGTAGGATTCTATTCTTGTTTCCCAGAATATGATGGCATGGGAAGCCTTTCAAACCATATGGGCTCTGAACAGAACATAGAATTTGTTCTTTCAGATCAGCTATGGATCTTCCTTATGTCCTGATAAACCTATTTTAAGTTGAAAATCTTGGAAGTTGAAAATGCATTTAATATACCCAATGTACCAAACATCATAGTGTACCCTTAGTCTACCTTAAACATGCACAATACTTACACTAGCCTACAGTTAGGCAAAATCATATAACAAAAAAGCTTATAATTGTTGAATATCTAATGTCATTTCTTGAACATTGCACTAGAAGTGATAAATAGAATGATTTTATCAGTTATTTAGCCTCATGATTGTGTGGTTTGCTGATTCCACCCAGCATCACAAGGGAATACTGTACAGCATTATCACTAGGCTAGGGAAAGATCAAAATTCAAAATCACAGTTTCTGCCAGAGGTGTATTGCTTTTACAACATCATAACATTGAAAATTTTAAGTTGAACCATTCTAAGTGTGGGACCGTACGTACATCGAAATAGTTACACCCAAGAGAACATTCCTATCATAGCTACATAGTCAAGGTAGAAGTAAATTTTAGGTCCTGACATTTTGTTTCTTAAATTTGCTTGTTCTGGTGGGATCTTATTCACCAGACCATGTAAATGCTGTGTATATCATTTGTTAACAGTGTCCACCACCCACAAGACTGACTGACTGATTCAGGGCGTTTTGTCTATCTTAAGACTATAAGGAAGTTTCTACGAAAGAATTTAAAGTCCAGATAAACTGTAAATGAAAATAAGAAATGTTGAGGCTAAGAACTCACCAAAGGTACTCTTTAAAAATCAGTTAAGTTGGAAGCATCTATCTGCAGAAAGAACTTCAAAGGAATATGCAGGATCAAGACATGAAATAGGTAGAATTGGGTGTCCCTGCTTCGCAGGGCTCCTGTTTTTTGGGTTGTTTCAGGCATCCTTCAAGGCCAGTAGAAATGGGCTCTCTGCAGTTGTTTAGAAATATGGAAAACACTGGAAGTGTTTGAAAATGCTCTAGTTTCTATTAGTCTTTAGTACTTTCCTCATGCTCATGAATTTTCTCAAAATTATCTTCTCAAATTAGAAATGTACTATATGTATATTTAGTATATATACTAAATCAATTTCAGCCATAAACTAATTTAGACAGAAGTTAAAGAAGTTCCATCTACTACATCTGGTTTTCTTCTTTGCCTACGGTGATCTCTTTTAGGGGCAGGGAAGAGGCTGGAGAACAGAATCTGTTTATGTCACAGGACCTGATCCTGCCTTTCCCACTTACTCCAAGAATCCCATGCTGATTAGAATCATCTTGGGTGATTCTGCTGGAGCTCAGAACCACAGACAGAAAGTTCGGGGTCACTATGAAGGACCACTCTTAGATGGGTAACTGGAGAGAGTAGAGAAAGTTGAGAAAGGAGAAAAAGTAAATACATAGAGCTCTTAGGATTGCTAGCCACAAAGGAACGTCATTGGCATCCTTAGTGACTGGAGGTCTCCAGTGTGGAGGATTGGACACTGAGTGCTAAGAAAACGTACAGAACTGGTAATGTAACAGGAATAGCAAGGATACATTTTACTATAACAGAAATTAAGATACCTTCTTTTTCCCTGTGCTTGCCTGATTACTTTTTATTACAAAGGAGCTCAAAAGTCTGGTAATCTTGTGGGTAAGTGTAGATGTAGGTGCATGAAGTGTTTCTTAAGGATATAAATCTGGTCATGCTTTGACCTTCCAGATTGAACATCAAAACCCTTGAATTCTTCTGATCTATATTCATCTTGGAAGAGTCACTGGTCTGAACCCAGAACACTTCAAAAACTTGTGCCTTGGTGATCGAGAAATTCTAACCCCCTAGGACTATGTGGTTCCAGTCACAATTTATTATTGTTATTTTTTGGTATTTCTTCTTACTGGTCAAGACCTGTAATTGAAAGAACAGTCTCTGCCCAGAAAATTCCCAACCCCAGAAAATTCTGAGCAGCATAGGCTTTTGCAATTTCATGACTCTTTTCCAGACTGTAAGAAAACTGAACACTAAACACAAAATCAGATAAGTAAACTAGCACACCAGCCAGACAAATACTGAATAGAGTTTTGAGGATAAATTGCATGAATCACAAGTGCTGTATGATATTCTGGAAACTCATGGGAGTTTATTTTATAGCTGATTTCCTGATAAGAGAGTAATAGGCAAATTATGTCATCAGATTCTTAAATTATTTCACTTACATCCCAATATCCTCTGAGTGGTCATTGTAACACAGTCCTAATTCAAGTAGAAATAATCCTGGCAAAACAGGTTTCTGAAAGAAGCACTGCTTATCCTTTCTACTTCTGAATGCCAGAGTCGGGACTTTAATAGAATGTTCCTATTCAAGTGTCTCAACATAAACTCAGAAGGGAATTTCTAATTTGAGGCTGGATGAAGATTTACTTATTTAAGAAGCAAGGATTCACACAGTATGAATACATTTTTCTAGCCGGCTTATAAATACAAATTTCTTTGATTTTCACAAGAGCTTTTTGAGAAAAGGTACTTTATGGTTTCTTTTTACAGATCAAGATGCCGCCGTGTTTTCCCAGAGTGTACATGGCAGAGTCAGGGTCTGGGAAGTCTGATCAGTCATGCAGGGCTGCCTCACCTGGACTTGCTGAGTGTAGATATATTCTGCGGTGGGAATTATACATTCAATCATATACATGATACACAAGAAGTTTTACACAGTAGGTGTGGGGCTTCCACCACCTCACTAAAGAACCTCACTAACACCACAGGTTTTGAGCAATGTAGCTGAAGAACTCCTCTGTCAGTGCCCATCCTATGCAGTTCTGAGTTCCTCATATAACTCAGAGAATTTCTTGGCTTCTATTCCAGATTTGGTCTTTAAGAAGCATGTAATCAATTTCTTTGGAAAGCGTAGCTTCTTTCCAAAACCGCAAAAGTTCTGGCTCGCTACTTTGCTTGCCAACCTCAAGAATTCTACAGCTTCCTAAGCCTCTAACCCCATAATCACATGCTATTTCATGGCTGTGGTCGCTCAGCAGTCATCAGGTTCTGCTGGGCTAACAGGTGACAAAGAACCTTGACCAAAAATACAATTTGTCTTCAGACTCTGAGACAGAAACAGATTTCCCATTCCATGACATGCTGACATTTCCTAGAAAAGGTAGCGTGGGTAACTATTTTTGTAGAAGTGCCTCAGAAGCGGCCTTGAGAGAGAATTTCTGTTTAAACCAATAGCACATTGGCTACATTATCATTACACTGTCATGGGAACACCAGCAAGTAGGTGTTAACCTCATCCTAAAACAACCCACAGGAATAATAAAGACTTCTGAGTATAGTCGTTGTGTATAGTCTTTGCATGGTACGCACACATAGGAGAGAGGACTTTTCCCTTTTGTGGCTTCTCTGACAAAGCATCTGGCTCAGTGAATCCCTTGCTCCATAAATTTGAGAATTTATTGGTTTGTGTGGTTTTTATGGGCATTCTCATAGTAGGATACCTTATAAAACAAGCATTATGGACCCAATGCTATCATGTCCCAAATTTGGACCCCAAGGATGAAAATAATTTCTATTTGGTTCTATATCTGCAGTTTGATTACCTGTTATTCGTGAATAGATTGGACTTATTTACTCTCAAAATGGTTTAATTAAACACAACCCTCATTACTTAAAGCAGCAGAGTTCTGTAGATTAGTGATCCTTCAAACTTGACTAGCAAAAAACAAAAACAACAACAAAAAACTTGACTAGCCATTAGAAACATCTAGGGAGCTGCCTCTATATCACTTACATCAGTATCACAGGGGTTGGGATCCAGGTGCCATACATTCTGAAGTCCCCCAGGAGATTCCAACATGTAACCGAGATTGGGAACTACTGATTTACCCAGATATATTTTAAAATATTATTTAATAAAACTTACCATAATAGAGAACACTTGGTATATTGTACCTGCTACATACTAGGTGCTGCTGTAAGCATTTTATGAATATAAACTCAATTTTCACTATGACCCTATGATATTATTACCTCTGTGTTAGTTGATGGAAAGAAGGGCCAGGAATGATTTGTTCAGTCACCCATGTCACAAGCAACAGAGTAATGATTTCTGCTCCATCAATTTGGCTCTTAACCCTTATATTATTCCACCTATTTTTATATCTTTAAATAGAACAGTTATACAGTGGAGGCAGCAGGCACACAAAGGCACCCTCCTGAGTGCTTTTTACCAATAGAAACACATTGATGGTAATGAAAACTTCCTTTATGAATCTTATTAGTAACTGCTTGATCTTTTTTCTATTGTTCCATTAGCAGAAAAGATCTCTTTCCCCAATGTTTATGTAACTGAAATTAAAACCTATACCACCTACTAGGAACTTTAGCTTAAAATCATTTATTGCTATTGGCAAACGTGCATTGCTGTGGAAAGCTCACTCATATAGTTGTCTTGCATTTCATGCTCTTAAGCAGACAAGTGATTCTCCCCACTTTCTAAACAAATAACTGAACCTCTTGCTCTCAGTGGAGTTCCACTGTCACAGAATGTGAGACATGTTCCCTCAACAACTTTCTCCTATATTGTGGGCATTCTTAAGCCATGCTCATTATCTCTCCAACATTCCTGATTTACCCCCTTTCAGCTTTCGGGACACCCAAGTGCAGCACAGAAATAAACTGCTTACAGACCCACAAGACGCAAGGAGGAGAACGTACCTTCCTCTGGTGTACAGCAGCAGGAGGAAGAGAGGTGTTCTCCCAACCTTAGGCCTCAAGAAGAGGAGGAAAGCTGCCATTGCCTCCTTCTCCCTGAAACCCATTTCCACTCTGCCTTATAATCATCACAGAGGCCTGCTGATACAAGGCCCTTGAGGACCTGCAGCTAGAGCCACTTAAGAGTAGCGACTGCCGTTTGAACCTGAGGGGCCTGGAAGCTTTCCTCCATGAGGAGCATCAGAAAATCACTCTGAAGTTGCCATATCCAAGGTCACTGATCATGCTTGGCCTTAAACCCACGCTCAGATAGGCTGTTGACTTACTTCTGGGATCACATCTTTCTTTATATCTTAGCTTTAAGAATTATATCTCTATTTTTCTGTTCTGTATACTTACCTTCATGTTCCAGCCTCTGATGAAGGCCCCAACCTGAGATAATGGCCCTTTCTAATTCCCAAGCAGCCCTCTGGGGTCTGAGGTCCAGCGCCCAGCAGCCAGATCTCGCTGATACCCACATGCTGCTCTCATGGCCCTCGGCCTCTCGCCAGACACCTCCGAACGTATTTGCCAATTTCCCCCAGGTATTCTTTGCTTTCTGCCCACTGCTGAGACTTGTCCCAGTGACTTTCTCTGTCCCTGGGGTTCTGGTGTGCTTCTGCTTACCGATCTCTTTTAGCCTGATCCATCCCCTGTGCCATTTGAGCCTGAGGTTTGGCAGGCTTCTTTCCACTCGGGAGGGGTTTGTGATAAATTATTTATATCCACGTGGAATTTGTTTTTACTGAGCTATGTCATAGGATTCTAGCAGTTTTTCTCACCGGTCTCAGGGTAGCTAGCACAGATGGGTCCTTTATTAATGGGGCCAGAATCTTCTTAGTAAAACATTTAAAAACCACAGCCAAGGATGCCTGGGTGGTTCAGCTGGTTAAGTATCCAACTCTTGGTTTCATCTCAGGTCATGATCTCTCAGGGTCATGAGATCAAGTCCCACCAAGGAGCTCCATGCTGGGTGTGGACCGTGCTCTCTGTCCCCCTCTACCCACTGACCCCCTGTTCTCAAATTCTCTCTCTCTTTCTGCAAACCAAAACCAAAAAACCCACATCCAAACAGGACACATCTGTAAGCAGGTGCCCAGTAGTTTCATAAAGCATCATTCCTTTCCATACACTCACCATTCCTTATCCTCTTCTGCCATCATTGTCCAAACCTCCCCTCAGGCTCATCTTCCCTTTACTCCTACACTTCCCTCCTCATATCCACGACCCATCAGTTCCAATATCCATTGTTCAGGCTGCAGCTGCTTATTAGATTCACCTGACTCACTTTAATTAGAATCTCTGCAGACAGGGTCTGGACAGTGGTGGTGTTACAAGCTCCTCAGATGATTCTAAAGTGCCTATAAGCCTGACTCAGCAAACTGAGGCTTCTGTTCTTTTATATGAAGAACAAAATGTTCTGTCACCCAGAAATGCATTGTATCCAATTGATCATTTTAGTCCTAATATATAACATAACATAGAGCATATCTTGGAAACAATGGTATTTGATGATTAAATAAATACTCTGAAATGTAGCTGACTTTTTCCTACGGCTAAAGCCCGTGATTCCTTGTCACTAAATCCAAGTGGCTAGAAAATGTAAACAAATACATTCCAAATGTGTTTGCATCTAATTATAAAAATCTTAGATTTTAGGGGCGCCTGGGTGGCTCAGTTGGTTAAGCGACTGCCTTCGGCTCAGGTCATGATCCCGGAGACCCGGGATCGAGCCCCACATCGGGCTCCCTGCTAGGCGGGAAGCCTGCTTCTCCCTTTCTCACTCCCCCTGCTTGTGTTCCCTCTCTCGCTGTGTTTCTCGCTATCAAATAAATAAATAAATAAAATCTTAAAAAAATTTTTTTTAGATTTTAACATTCCTGATTGCTTTACTTTTTAAAATTTAATACAAAAATTTAAAAATACTTATAACCAAAAGTAACTAAAAAACACCTCGTACCACCCAGAAATAACCAGTTAATCCCTCATCCTCTCTCCACTATGTACAAACATTCCTCCATGTATTAGACTAAATCATACCTCGCTCACTCCTTAATATATTGTGTTTAATCTTAGTTTTTTTAAAAAACATAACTTATAGACAAGTGAGCTAAACATTAGGGAGGTTAAAACATAAATGTCAAAGTTCCCTAGAAAGCTCCTAAATCCTTTCTAATGTTTAGCTACTCTTGTTCCACTAGTGGTCAAATCCTTAAATAACTTTTGTGTTTGTAAAATGTAAAAGGGTACTCTCCAGTGACTACAGATGGGAACAAAAAAGGATTTTCATGAAAATGAAAACATTTCCTGAGGGTTTTGAGTCTTAAACTCATAACATTTCTTCAAACCTATGTTTTTTAAATTTTGACAGAAAAAAATTACAATAACTAATGTTTTTTTTCTTTTTTTTTTTTAAGATTTTTATTTATTTTATTTGACAGAAACACAGCTAGAGAGGGAACACAGGCAGAGGGACTGAGAGGGAGAAGCAGGCTTCCCGCCGAGCAGGAATCCTGATGTGGGACTTGATCCCAGGTCTCCAGGATCATGACCTGAGCCGAAGGCAGTTGCTTAACCAACTGAGCCACCCAGGCGCCCCTACAATAACTAATGTTTATCCACCAATTTTTTTAGGGGCTGTACTAGACAATTTACATGAGTTATTTTGTTTTCTGGTTCTCTGTAGAAGAGTTCAGTAGGTATTAAAATCCCCAGATCATAGCCAAGAAAACGGAGGCTTAGTTCGATTAAGAAAAATCATGTGCCTTCTGCAGTTTATAAGCAACAGAGCTGAGATTCACGGATAAATACGTTATTCCCTGCCCCGTGTTCTGCGGCTGTTACCAACAACACCAAAAAAAAAAAATACGTAGTACTTTGATAAAATTGATTTTACTAAAAACCTGTGCAGATTATTTCCCAACCTTTATTATGTCACTCTAGAATTTAACTGGCCTCAAATTTATGTTTTAAAATCCCCATTTTCCTTCTGGAAAAGTTGAGAATTTATTCATGTCTAGTGTACACTGTAGGTTTCTTCGTCTTCTGAATTCCTTAAGATTTTCAGAGTCCTTCCTCCACCACCCTGGTTGTTGGTACGGATCTGTTGCTGACTCCGGGAGGAACTGGAGGGATCCACTTAAGAGGAGGACAACACAGCTAAGCCCTTTTACTTCTCATAATGAATTAATTAATTGGTGGATGCCTTGTACCCAGAGCACCTGGATCTCTTTTTAACCAACAGCAGAGATTACCTCATTGATCTCAATTTAGAGCCATTTCCTGTATAGCTCCTAGTTAAAGCCTGACAAACCAATTGATAATCAGGGTTTATAGTTTATGAGTCACGAGTGGTTACACATCCCCTAAGCTTTCTCTTACTGCATCAAATCACCAGAAAATAGTATACCTCCATTCTGGCTCTGCATACAAATCATTTTTTTGGACTGTGACTTGAATTATACCATTAACTTGCATCAAGTTTTCTATTACAAATGACTATATGCAGAATGACCACTGCTGTTGAAGACACTGTGCAGTACGCATGTCGACACTTCTTATATAAAGACTAAAATGGTAAATTCTTCCCAGAGTTCAAAGCCAGAAAAAGGTTGGTCTCTTCTAACATACTAATATGTTTCTTTTCTCTTTTAGGTAATGAAGACTGCAATACTCCTTTATATTTTTCTTTTGGCTCTGACTCTAGTTGTCAGGAAGCTGACAGCTAAATAGTCTATTCACTTTCTGTAGCTTCCCATAATCTAGATTTGCCTGTTTAGTTAGCTGCTCGGCTTTTCTCGTTACCAGCCTCAGGCCACCATACCCTCCCTATCCTTTTCTTGTCTTAAAGAGTTTGCAGCTTTTTGCTTGGTAGCAAAGGCAGTATGGGCTTAAGAGTCTGACTTTCTGGAATTTTGAGAAAAAAACTAATCGTTTTTAACTGTGTGACCTTGAGCAAGTTTCATATTATTTTCCATGCCTCTCATTTTCACTTATAAAACGAGGATAATAAAAGCACTTGCCTCATATGATTGTGAAAAAAATTTTGATAATAAATTATGCTTTGAATGATGTTAATGTGATTTTTTTCCTTTTTAAAATAATTATGAGTGTGCCTGGGTAGCTCATTTGGTTAAGTGTCTGACTCTTGGTTTCAGCTCAGGGTGTGATCTGAGAGTCCGCTCGTGAGATTGAGCCCCACATCGGGCTCCACTCCTCAGCATGGAATCTGCTTAAGATTCTGTCTCCCTCTCCCTCTGCCCCTCTCTGCCGTTCTTGCTCTCTCTTTCTCTTTCTCTCAAATAAATAGATCTTTAAAAAATAAATAAAATAAAAAATTATGATCAAGTGTAAGTAACATAAAATTTAGTATCTTAACCAGTTTGAAGTGTACGGTTTAGTCGCATTAAAGTAGTGTTGTTGTGCAACCAATCTCCAGAACTTCTTACTTCTTGTAAAACTGAGACTCTATACTTGTTAAACAACAGCAATCCATTCCCCCTACTACTAACTGCTGGTAACCACCATTCTACCTTCCATCTTTATGAATTTCACTATTCTAAGTACCTCAGATAAGTGGAACCATATAGGATTCATCTTTTTGTAACTAGTTTATTTCACTAAGCATAATGTCTTCCAGGTTCATTCATTGTTTATTTTTCCATCGATGAACACTTGAGGTGCTTCCGTCTTTTGGCTATAGTTTTCTTTGTTTGTTTTTGTTATTTAAAGATTTTATTTATGGGGCACCTGGTTGGCTCAGTCTTTGGGTATCTGCCTTTAGCTCAGGTCATGGTCCTGGATTCCTGGGATCAAGTCCCATGTCTGATTCCCTGCTCAGCCTGCTTTTCCCTCTCTCACCCCCACCCTGCTTATGTACCCCCTCTAGCTGTATTTCTCTCTGCCAAATAAACAAATAAAATATTTTAAAAATAAAGATTTTATTTATTTATTTGGCAGAGAAAGAGCATAAGCAGGGGGAGCAGCAGGGGGAGAAAGAGAAGCAGACTCCCCACTGAGCAAGAAGCCCCATGCGGGGCTAGATCCCAGGACCCTCAGATCATGACCTGAGCAGAAGGCAGATTCTGAACCAGGCCACCCAGGGGCCTCCAACTTTTGGCTATTGTGAAAAATGCTGCCATAAACATGTGCTTAAATATCTCTTTGAGGGCCTGATTTTAATTCTTTGGGGTACAGACCCAGAAGTGGAATTTCTGGATCATATGGCAATTCTATTTTTAATTTTTTGAGAAATTATCTGTTTTCTATAGCATCTGTACCATTTTACATTTGCACCAACAGTGCACAAGCGTTCCAGTTTCTTTACATTCTTGCCAACACCTGTTATCTCCTGTTTTTTTTTCTTTTTTAAAAAAATAGTAACCATCCTAATGAGTGTGAAGTGGTATCTCATTGTGATTTTTATTTGATTTCTTTGATGATTAGTGGTGTTGAGCATCCTTTTCATGTGCTTGTTGGACATTTGTATAACTTCTTTGAAGAAATGTCCACTCAAATCTTTTGCCCGGGAAGTCTGGGTGGCTCAGTTGGTTAAGCGACTGCCTTCGGCTCAGGTCATGATCCCGGAGACCTGGGATCGAGTCCCACATCGGGCTCCCTGCTCGGCGGGAAGCCTGCTTCTCCCTCTCTCACACCCCCTGCTTGTGTTCCCTCTCTGGCTGTGTTTCTCTCTGTCAAATAAATAAAAAAATCTTTAAAAAAATATTTTGCCCATTTATTAATTAAGTTGTTTTTTGTTGTTGCTGAGTTGCAGGAGTCCTTTATACATTCTGAATATGAACCATTTATCAGACAATATGATTTAAAAATATTTCCTCTCATCCCATACATTGCAGTTTCCCTCTGTTGATTATGTCCTCTGATGCACAGTTTTTATTTTTACTGTAGTTTTATTTATTTTCATTTTTGATAAATGTGCTTTTTGTGTCATATCCAAGAAATTGTTGCCAAATCCACTGTTCTTAAGATTTCCCTCTGTCTTCTACTAAGAGTTCTATAGTTTCAATTGCATTTTTGAGTCATTTTAGTTAATTTTTATATAGGGCATAAGAGTCTAGTCTTTGCCATGTGACATTCAGTTTTATCAATAATTTTGTTGAAAAGACTTCTCTTTCCCCACTGAATGGTCTTGATATCCTTGTTGAAATTGCTTGGCGCATATGTGAGAGTTACTTTTGGGCTCTCTCTTCTATCCCGTCTATATGGTCTATATGTCTGTCTTTATGCAAGTACCACACTGTTTTGATTAATCTAGCTTTGTACTAAATTTTAAAATCAGGAAATCTGAGACCTCCCACTTTGTTCTTCTTTTTCAGGATTGTTTCAGCTATATAGGATCTCTTGAGATTCCCTATAAATTTTAGGGTGGGCTTTTCTATTTCTCAAAACAAAAGGAATTTTGGTGGGGTTTGCATTAAGTCTGTCAATCACTTTGGGTTGTATTGACATCTTAACAGTATTCAGTCCATGAACACAGGATGTTTTTGCATTTATTTGTGTCTTCTTTCATTGCTCTCAGCAACATGTTGTAGAGTTCAGTTTCCCTAGTTGAGTATATCCTTATCCGTATTTTATTCTTCTTGATGATCTTGTAAATCAATGTTTTGATTGTTTTCTTAGTTTCCTTTTAGATTGTTCATTACTAGTGTATAGTGATATAACACAACTGGTTTTTATGTGTTGATTTTGTGTTTTGCAACTCTGCTGCATTCTTTATTCTTACATTTTGTTGTGTGTGGAATTGTCAAGGACAATTTTTTTTTAAGGCACAAGGTATCTCTAGTTTTCTTTTATGGTAATTAATATAGCTATAAAAATATCTTATATCTAATTAAGTGATCTTATTTCCAAATTAGTGGACCTAGCTTTTACTTATTCAACTTCTTCCTTTCAACTTAGAAAAAGCCCCTTTTCTGTTTCTTTCTATTTCTCTTTTTCTTTTTTGCTGTAAGCACTTTTTTCAAAAATTAGTTTATTGTAGGCCTTCCCAAGACCACTTTTGTTAGGAGTACTCAAATGAAATTCCTGCTCATAATCAAATGAGTTTCTGCTCTGTAGTAGTTCAGCATGTTGATATTATGAATCCTTATAATATTTTGGGCCTGCTTTTTTGTTTTCTCTCATTGTGAGACCCTGCTACTGTGCTGTGAGAAATTTAAATTGTGGATTTTCTCAGCCCTCCTTCACCAGTTAAAAAATTCAGAACAAGGAATCAGAGGGACCTTTCTTAACATCATTAATTAGGTTCTGGAAGCTTAGAATTCCCATCTGACTATCTGTAGCGTGTCCTACTTCACCTCATAGTTGTAATTGAAAACAGCAATCTTCTCAGCAAGCTTTCTGTCTCTCCCACAACATCATCAACTCTTTCCACATTAGCTAGAAGTAAGAACAGAATACCAATTCTTCCAGTTACCTCTTCCTTCTGAGTGACAAAATCCTCAGTCAGGTGAAGAAAACATTTACTATATATTATGCTTTTAGACTACTTATACCTTTAGCCAATGTCTAGTTAATCCCTCATCTCTGACAATTTTGTAATCTTTTTTTTTAAAAAAGATTTTATTTATTTATTTGACAGAGAGATCACAAATAGGGAGAGAGGCAGGCAGAGAAAGAGGGGAAAGCAGGCTCCCTGCTGAACAGAGAATCCAATGTGGGACTCGATTCCAGGACCCTGAGATCATGATCTGAGCCAAAGGCAGAAGCTTAATCCTCTGAGACACCCAGCAGCCCCAATTTTGTAATCTTTTCTAAGAAAGACTTGATTATTACACCTTCTCTCTGGTAAGATAAACTAGAATATTCCCATTAAAGTATTGCTTGCTTCTTTTACATTTATCCAATTACTTTCTGTTGTGGTTCCTACTCTAAAGGGGAGAGAGCTCTTCAATGCTTCCCCTTCACTTGGTCAGCTGGTGTTTTTTGTTTGTTTGTTTGTTTGTGCTTGTTTGTTTTTAAAGGGACCTTCTTTCACAGCTATATTCTAGTCATGGGGATCAGAAGACAAAACCTACATTCCCTGCTTTACATATTTTAGCATTCCCCATCTCTAGGATAATCATTTCTACCTCAGTGCCTTTGTGGAGACTGTTCCCTCAGTGTGAAATGAGTCCTCTTTCTTTCATCTTTACCTTTTCTTCTAGTCTCAAGTCACACTCTACCCATTCTATGCAGCATTTGTGGATCTGCCTTGCTTGAATTTCTAGAACACATCTTTCCTGTGTATGAGTGTGGCTTTTGCCACTTTGCTTTGGGCTGTGTATATTTGTGTCCATCCTGCCTCTTTAGCAAGATCAGCGGTTGGCAAACTTTTTCTGCAAAGTGTCAGTTTGTAAATATTTTCTGCTTTGATGACCATACAGTCTCTTGCAAATATGCAGTTCTTCCATTATAGCATGAAAACAGCCATAGGCAATATATAAACAATGATCATGGTAGTATTCCAATAAACTTTTTTATTTTTATAGACATTAAAATTTAAATTTCATGCAGTTTACGGTCATGAAATATGTTCTTCTTATGATTATTTTTCAATCATTTGAAAATATAACAACCATTCTATGTTAATGTGCTGTACAAAGGTAAGTAGTAAACCATGTTCAGCATGGGCTGTAGTTTGTTGACCTCTGAAATAGATTATGAGCTGCCTGAAGGGTGACTCTATTTTATACCCCTGTGTACAGGCTACAATGCTCTACCCACCAGCTGTTGCCTCTTAAGAATAGGGGTTGTGTTCTTTTCTTCACCACACTACTCTCAGTGATGAATGCAGTGCCTGGTATACTACTGACATGAATAGAGGAATAAATATTAATTTACTTTTTCAGTTTTCTAACAGTAAGAAGAGATTGATAAAGTAGACCACAAATAGTTTGTGGTGTTAGGATGGAGGAGAGGGTCAGGAATCAACTCTAACATCAATCATGTATTATTTCAATTAAAATTCCTTTTGGGGTTTTCAATACATCCCAGGGAACCACTGAGAGAGTTAATCTTTCCTTTTCTCCCCTCCTCTGATTCTCTAATACCCCTTCACCTATTTTGAAGAGTGTTACATAGACTAAGGACTGAGGCAACCAGGTGAGTATGACTGTTGTCCAGAGTAACATAATTCTACACAGTATAAAGAATTAAATGTGGTGACATCAGACTCACTTCAGCCTCTAAGAGATCCTGAGATTTCTTCTGTGAATCACCTAGAGTTGGAATTGGTGTGCAGCTGTGTTGCTGGCCTCCCTTGACCCCAATACTAAAGGCCTGGGAGAAGGAGGATTTATCTTCCATCTCTATGGTTTTTGCACCATCTGAGGGCTGCCCGCTGTGACCCAGACCTTCAACCCACAGCCCAGAGAACCAAGCTCACAGAAGTGGACTGTCACTCCTATAAAAGTTTAGGTGGATCACAATCATCAGGACATCTTTTTGTAGGCTTCCCTTCAATAGTTACAATGTTACCTTTCATTTATCATTGCTTCTTTTTTTAAATTCTTGCCATTTGGGGCACCTGGGTGGCTCAGTGGGTTAAAGCCTCTGCCTTCAGCTCAGGTCATGGTCTCAGGGTCCTGGGATCGAGCCTGCTTCCTCCTCTCTCTGCCTGCCTCTCTGCCTACTTATGATATCTCTGTCTGTCCAATAAATAAATAAAATCTTAAAAAAAAGAAATTCTAGCCATTTTGTATATAATACCATGACACTGTTGCTCATTTTAAAAAATTGCTATATCAACATTCCCAGACATTTGCATTAATATGTGGTAGATGTCAGGGCTGGGTTTAGATAATGCCAATTGTGGTTCAGCATGTGGATTTCTGAATATTCATATTCTGAGCTTTTATATTTCTCAGTTTTTATGTTATCTTGAAAGTTAATGAGAGGGAACAATAGCTACAAGATTTCTATCAAATTAAGGAGAGAATTGAGGCAAAATTAGAAAAAAATGGAAGTGTCTTAGTCTATTTATGCCATCATAACAAAATACCTAGACAATGTGACTTAAAAAACAAAAATTTATTTTCTCACAGTTCTGGAGGCTAGAAAGCCCAAGATCAAGGTGTTAGCTTATTCAGTTTCTGGTAAGCACACTCTTCCTGACTTTTAGATGACCTCGAGCTCACTGTGTGCTCACATGGTCTTGGTGTATGCACATGGAGAGAGAGATAGATATCTCTCTTTTTCTCCTCTTGTAAGATCACTAGTTCTATTGTATTAGGGCCTCATCCTTATGACCTCATTTAACCTAATTACCTCTAAATATCCTATCTCCAAATATAGTCACATTTGAGGGGGTGAGGGTAGGGAGGACAAAATTCAGTCCATAGCAATAAGTATGCATTTAATATTTATATTATTATTTGAATGTAAAAGATGGGAAGGCAGTGGTGGTGAGGGGGGAGGAGGGATGGACATACTGAAAATAATTTTCTACAAAATTTTGTTACAACTTTCTCAGTGTCTGGAGAAATCACCTTGAATTGCCAAAACTTCTGTTGTAAAATAGACAGGTGAGTTTTCCAAAGCAAATTTATAAATTCTCATATTTCTGGACTTCCACCCCTGCCTGGCAGTAGTGCGGGGGTATTTTCTATTCCTCTGTTGGAGGGGTGGTAGCAGATGTCAACAAAAAGAATTAAATTAGATTCAGAGTTTATAACATAATACCTCCAATTTCCAGTTTTAAGGAAAAAAATACTTATTATATCAATAACCAGCAATATTTCAATTTAATACAAAAAGATTGACATGAACACTGAGATGTCAGGGTTGTCAGAATTATCTGATAAGAATTTTAGGGGCACCTGGCTGGTTCAGTCAGTAGAGCACGCAACTCTTGATCTCAGGGTTGTGAGTTCAAGCCCCATGTTGAGTGTAGAGATTGCTTAAAAATAAAACTTAAAAAAAAAGAATATTAAAGCAGCCATCTAAAAAATGCTCCAACAAACAATTATAAGCACACTTTAAACAAGCAAAAGGAAAAAAAGAAAAAGTGTCAGTAATGAAATAGAAGACACAAAGAAAAACCAAATGGAAATTTTGGAACCAAAAATAACACAATAACCAAAAGTCAAAACTGAGTAAATGGATTCAACAGAAGACTAGATGGGGAAGAGGAAAGAATCAATGAACTTTAAGATAGAAATGTAGAAATTGGTGGCGCCTGGGTGGCTCAGTTTGTTAACCGACTGCCTTAGGCTCAGGTCACGATCCCGGAGACCGGCATTGAGCCCTACATCGGGCTCCCTGATAGGTGAGAAGCCTGCTTCTCCCTCTCTCACTCCCTCTGCTTGTGTTCCCTCTCTAGCTGTGTTTCTCTCTGTCAAATAAATAAATAAAATCTTTAAAAAAAAAAAAAAGAAAAGAAATATAGAAATTATCCAATCTGAGTAACAGAGAAAATAGACTGAAAAAAAATAAATAAATAAAAGAGAGAGAAAAGAAAAAAAGGAAAAAAACAGAACCTCAGGAAACTGTGGGATTATAACAAAAGACTTAGCCTTCATGTCATCTCAAGTCCCAGAAGAAGATGAAAAAGACAGCAGGGTTAAAAAAAAATGAAACAATAATAACTGAAAATTCCTCCAATATAACAAAAGACATAAACTTATATATTCAAGAAGCTCTGCAAACTTCAAATAAAAAAGGTCCAAAGAAACCAATATCAAGACATCATAACAAAACTTCTGAAAACTAAAATAATAAAAGCGTCTTGAGACTAGTGAGGAAGAAATGATACCTTACCTGTAGAGAAAAACAATTTGAATGATAGTGAATTTTGCCAGAAATGATAGATGACAGAAGGAAGTGGCAAAGGCTTTGTAAATGCTGAATAAAACAAAAGAAAGCAAAACAAAAAAAGCACAACAACAAAACACTATCAACTTAAAATTCTATAACCAGTATAACTATTCTTCAGGAATGAATGAGAAATCAATACATTCTCAGGCAAAGGGAAAACTAAGAGAATTAATTGCTGGCAGACATACCTGGAAAAAAAAATGGTTAAGAATGTTCTCTATACAGAAAGAAAAGGATAAGTAAAGAGATCTGGGAATATCAATGAGAAAAAGAGATCAGTAGAAGGAGGAAAAATATGAGTAAATACAATAGATTTTTCTTCTCTGGAGTTTCCTAAATTATTTTTGATAGTTGAAGCTAAAATTAGAATACTGACTAATGTGGTTCTAAATTTATGAACAGGCAATACTTGAACTACCACCTCATATCAATTAGAATGGATGAAATTAACAAGTCAGGAAACAACAAATGTTGGCCAGGATGGGGAGAAAAGGGAACTGTTCTGCTACACTGTTGGTATGAAGGCAAGCTGGTCCAGCCACTCAGGAAAACAGTATGGAATTTCTTCAAGAAGCTAAAAATAGAACTACCCTATGACCCAGCAACTGCACTACTATTTACCCTGAAGATGCAAACACAGTAATCTGAAGGGGCACCTGCTCCCCAATGTTTATAGCAGCAATGTCCACCATAGCCTAACTGTTGAATGAGCCTAGATGCCCATTGATAAATGGATGGTTAAAGAAGACGTGGTACATATACAGTGGAATGTTACTCAACAATCAGAAAATATGAAATCTTACCAATTACATCGACGTTGATGGAACTACAGGATATCATGCTGAGGAAAATAAATCAACCAAAATGCCTACTAAACATGAATGGTTGAACAAAGGGTGATACATCTTCAGCAATAGAAAGGAACGAGTATTGATATACTTAACTTGGGTGGATCTGAATAGCAATAGTATTATGCTTGAGTGCAAAAAATATCAAAAGGTACTATAATGTGTGATTCTGTTTATATAACCTCTTCTCATAAGTATAGATGGAGAGCAGATTAGTAATTGCCAGGACTTCAGGGCTGGGGTGGGAGGTGAGACTTGGTATGAATACAGAGGTAGCAGGAGGGAGATCATTGTGGTGATAGAATAGTTTTCTATCTTGGTTTTGGTGATGGTTATAGGAATCTACATTTGGGATAAAATGACACAGACTTTACACACACACACACACACACACACACACACACACACACACACACACACACACACACACACACTGTACCTATGTCAAATTCCTAGTTTTGTGTTTGACCATAATTAAGTAAGATGTAATCAGTGGGAGAAACTAGATGAAGGATACATCGGACCGCTCTGTACTGTCCTTGCAATTTCCTGTGTTCTGTAATTGTTGTTGAAAATGCAGAAAAAAAATTAAAATAATCCTATTTCGCCTTGGGTAGCTGTGGCCACATTACTTCGTCAGAGGAGAAGTCATGAGGCAGTAGAAACCCCAATATTGAGTATTAAATATAAGCAAGACCTGAGGCAGAAGAAAGTCGCTGGGCTGCAAAATGTATGGAGCCAAAGCGGTGTTTCCCAAGCCCTGAGCACTAGGAGGCGGCTAGCGCGCCCGGGAAGCTGGGAGGGGAGTGGCGCGCCCCAGAGTTCCAGCCCCTCCCTCCGCGGCTCTGGGAGCGGGTGTGGTGAGTGCACCCGAGGGCTGGCGAGCCAGAAGCGCTGGGACTCTTGAGTGGCGCTCCAGCATTTCTGACCGCCCTAGCCTCTCACCTTAGAGAAGAGCAAGAGAATTTTCTTTGAACTGCGAACATTTCTGGTAACGGGATAGTCTCCCAGGCGTTGGCATCCCGCCTCTTGATTGTGGGTTTGGTGCCGCGCTCCTTTCCTTCTACCGAACATCCTGCGGTGCAGCCGGGAGTCCTTTAGCGCGCCTGAGGCCAGAACAGAGGCTGTCCTGGCCTCCGAGGGTGGGCAGCGGCCGTTGGCCCAGTTTCCTCGCAGCCCCCACCCCACCCCACCCCTCTGGCCCAACCTCCTCGCAACCCCCACCCCGCGGCGCTGCGGTGCACGAGGGAGGGTGCCCGGAGCGGTGGACCGCCGGGCTTTAGCGGACAGTGCCAGGCGCTCCGGGAACGCGCGGCATGCAGTCTCTCAACATCACGCAAGAGCAGTTCTCCCGGCTGCTACGGGACCACAACTTGACCCGCGAGCAGTTCATCGCGCGGTACCGGCTGCGGCCCCTGGTCTACACCCCGGAGCTGCCGGGGCGCGTCAAGCTGGCTTTAGTGCTCACCGGCGTGCTCATCTTTGCTCTAGCACTCTTTGGCAATGCGCTGGTGGTCTACGTAGTGACCCGCAGCAAAGCCATGCGAACGGTCACCAATATCTTTATCTGCTCCTTGGCTCTCAGCGACTTGCTCATCGCCTTCTTCTGCATCCCGGTCACCACGCTCCAGAACATCTCTGACACCTGGCTAGGGGGTGAGTCCACGTCTGCACCTGTTCCCCTAATCCCCCAGCCTTCCACGGGACTCTCCGGGCTCCTCTGTTCCTTCCATTTCTCTCTCTACCAAATTAATGCAGAACTCTCACCTGCGCTCACTTGGAGAGAGGGTTTTTTTTGTTTTGTTTTTTGTTTTTTGTTTTTTGTTTTTTTTTTGGTTTGTTTGTTTTGCTACCAGTGCAATTTTTCTTCTCCTTGTCGGCTAAGGTTTCTTTGCATTGCCCAGAGAACTGCAGGGGAAGGGAGGGAAAACTACATGGGAAGATGGGAAGAAATCTGAGAGGTAGACAAACCATGAGAAACTCTGGACTCTGGGAACCAAAGTGAGGGTTACAGGAGTGGGGGTGGGGTTGGAGGGTGGGTAACCAGGTGATGAATATGAAGGAGGGCAGGTGTGGTGATGAGCACTGGGTTGTTAAACCCAACTGAAGAGTCATTGAACACTACATCCAAAACTGATGATGTACTACATGCTGGCTAATTGAACATAATTTAAAAAAAAAAGACACAGGAAAATGCTAGGAAAGGTACAAGGCAGTGAGATGAGGAGTCGCATTGCTCACCAGTTGTTTTAGCTCCTTTTCCCATAATTACCAGGAGTTTTTCAAGTAACATAAAGATATTTCAAGTAATAAAGATACCGATATCCACTCATCCTCCCAACTTACAGGCTAACTCCACAGTTGCCTCTGTGGCTTCCAAACAAATGTTTGTAGGTATTTGTAGATCCAGTTTATACAGAGACTTAAAAGTTTAAAAAAATGATTAATCCAAGATTTTTTTCTCCTGCAAGTATATAGATAATATATATATAATCCATTTTCCCCCTGCAAACATGTGTGTGTGTGTGTGTGTGTGTGTGTGTGTGTATTCCATTTGCAGGGGAAAAAAAATCTTGGATTTGTCATTTTTTTTTTCAGATTGGATTAACAGAGTCAAGCAGGGAGAGGTAACACAGAGAACATATCCCCTCCTGACTGATAAAGAAGGAGGCATTGATTCCTTCTCTTTCCTTAAAAGGGGAGTGGAAGTGGCAGAGAAGCCATTCAGTCATTGAGCTGGGAGCTAGAATGTAGAGGTTGAGAGAAGAGAGACACTGAACTTCTCCCAGGTGATCCTGTCTTTCCAGGCATACAGCTACAAAGCCTTCTATTGTCACCAGTGTTTAATGGTGTGCCTTGGAGATGAAGCACTCATTGTACCCCCACTGTCATGGATGGGTGCATTCTTGAAACCACAAAAAAATTCTTAGAAAGTGGTTACAAATACAGAGAATGTGAGAGAAATGGACCATTATGTCTTCAAGCCCTGCTATTTCCATTCCTTTGGCACTTCCTTTTAATCTCATGGAGAATTTCTTTTATCCTACCATTAACAATTTGAGATTTTCAATTTCTTTCCCTGACATTGTTTTGTTTCTATTAATTTGCATTGGGTTTATCTTTAGTGCCTCAAGAGGCTAAAATCTTTGATTCCCATCTCATCTACAGTATAAATATTTCCAAAAATGCACTAACCGTTAGAGAACATAGCATTGACTTGGGAGTGACACATAGTGCAGCAAGTTGCAAACCGGCTGCTGACTTACAGCCTTTATCATGCAATCTGATGAAATCAATGTACTTGGGCACTTGAAAGTTGTCCTGTGCAACTAACCCCATAAAATTAATGGGGAAACTTTTGATCATCACATAAACTTAGTATTTTGAGAAAAGGGCATAAGCGTTTTCATTTGTACATGTTTGTGAAGGCATATATGTATTTCTGGATGATTATAGCTCTGTTAAGGTGAACATAATTAAGAAAAGTGGGATGTTATACTGGGAATCCAAAGACCTGGGTTCCTATTTGACTCTAATACATGTTAATTTAGTACATCTGGGCCTCAGTTTTTTATAAAATATTAGGAATTCTACAAGCTTAGAAGTGGAATGAGGCTGATATTTAGCCCCTAGGCAAACCGGGAATTCATGCCTCAGGAGGACTACAAAGTAAATCTTCCTTCCCAAAAACTTTGGTGGGTACTGCAAAAGTTTTTCTTTTTTTCTTTTTTTTTTTTTTTTTTTAAAGATTTTATTTATTTGACAGAGAGAAACACAGCCAGAGAGGGAACACAAGCAGGGGGAGTGAGAGAGGGAGAAGCAGGCTTCCCGCAGAGCAGGGAGCCCGATGTGGGACTCGATCCCGGATCTCCGGGATCATGCCCTGAGCCGAAGGCAGTTGCCCAACCAACTGAGCCACCCAGG
>PITA01015299.1:0-50594 GCA_004023965.1 Spilogale gracilis
AGCAGGGGGAGTGAGAGAGGGAGAAGTAGGCTTCTCGCTGAGCAGGGAGCCCGATGTGGGGCTCGATCCTGGGTCTCCGGGATCATGACCTGAGCCGAAGGCAGCCGC
The DNA here is from genome assembly GCA_004023965.1 of Spilogale gracilis. NCBI lineage: Eukaryota > Metazoa > Chordata > Mammalia > Carnivora > Mephitidae > Spilogale > Spilogale gracilis. The sequence continues at coordinate 109 of PITA01015299.1, forward strand.
TTAACCAACTGAGCCACTCAGGCACCCCAAAAACTTGTGACTTTCAATGAAAGTCTTTTGCAACTGAGATCTCCAGAGTGCTTTTTCTTAAAATTGTGCATCTCATCTAAACGATAGGAGGCAACAATGCACTGTCTTTAGAGAAGCTCCCAATTTTAGTTCAGAACAGGCTGAGAATTATCTAAAAAGAAAGCCTCGGGCTGCCTGGCCACTTGATTCACAAGATACCTGTGAGGCTAAAAGCAAGAATTTCTTAGGTGTACCTCACTTTTCTGAACTTCTTCAAGGATCAAGCTTTGCTTTTACATCAAACATACCTTCGTGTGGCTTTTCTCAGAGGGTGCTTGTACGGTAGTAGTTTTTTATCAAGTAAAATCACAGAAGGTATTCCCTTACGATGATCACTTCTGGAAATTCTGTTCACGTGTCAGCTATAAATAACACATGATCCCCACATCCAGAACTTAAGGCTCTGAGATATAACCCCAAGCCCTCGCAGTGTTACAAAGAACTCAAATGTGGTTACCCCCATTTTGCAGCAGACATGTAAAGAAAAAACAAAACACCATGCTCTGAGCCACAGGCCATGGAAATCGGCCCTTCTTACAGCTCTCCATTCTGGGCATTACTGTACCTCCAACAGATTGGGCTCGGTTCTGTTTTGACTGGTGTGTGTATGTGTGCAAGCTCGTATGTGCACACTCATGTGTGCAAATCGGAGGGTGGAGGGAGTTTCTGTGACTGTTTCTGGCTCTCATTCATCAGTTACTTACTATACACCAAACTGCGATGACAGCCATGGGATACCATCAAGGTCACAAGTGAATATACTAGAGCTTAATGATTACTCAAGAGCGTGAAGTCTGCAATCAGACTTCTAATGCTAAATCTCATCTCTGAAAGGGAAAAATGGGCAAGTCACTTGCCTCACTCTGTCTCAGTTGTCTTGAGGATGCAAGTGGTCCCTACTCCAAAGGGTTATTAAATATGCCAAATGAAGTGCTTAGAATAATGCTCTGGCCCAACCCAGGGTTAGGTGAGGGTGGCAAATGTTAATATAATTTTAAGATGTACATCTTTAATATAAATAGCACCTCCTTGGATTTGAGGCATCTTGCAAATACATAGAAAATGTAACAATTTTTTCAAAAGGTGAGGGCACTGAGAATGAGAGTAGGGGGGAAAAAGATGAAATCAGCAGCAAGCAAAAGTCCAAAGCCTTCTTCCAGCATCTAGAGAAGGATAAGTAAAGTTCATCCCTTCTACTTGTTGTGAAATGTATTTAATGAGTATTTTTGGAGGGGCAGCATGTGTGGGAGGGTATATATGCACACACATGTCTTGGCCATTCGTGTGCCTCACAGAAAGAAGCTGCAGTCAAAAGTCTGGAGAAGACAGGGTGTCCATCAAAAGCACACGAAGCAGAGTGCTTTCTGTCCATCTGTTACTTGCAAAACTGAGAAGCTGTGCTCCATTCTGTAGATCACACTTTTAAATGAGAAATGAGCAAAACTGGAATGTGCTTGGAGGTGAGAGACAAGTATGGGGGAAGGACCTCAGCTTACAAAAATGTGTGCAACAGTAACAAGAAATGTGGGTGCTGGGTCTGGGAGAGAGGTTGTGGGGAGACTGGTAGAAGCATACTTGGAAGCTATCTGGGAAACCAACTAAAGGCACATACATGGTATGAGGAATGGGGCTGTTCAGTAAACGCTTAGAGTAGGAAGAACGATGAAAGATTTGTGGGGAACTTCACAGTCAGGTTGCAAAGATAAAATGGGCTCCATTTTACCCATTCATTCAAATAATACATGTCAAGCTTTAGTGACATGTTGGCCACTGATCTAAGCACTAGGAACAGAGCATTCAACAGGACAGTGTTCCTCACAGTGAGAAGATTACATACATATATAGCCCATGGGAACTCAACTGAAAGAAATTAGTAACAGAACCCCTAAGTTTTACCTAGGTAAATGGCCACTCACATTGAAGACTACATTTCCCAGCTTCCCTTGTAGCCACATGTGCACATGGGAGTAAACTGTGACCAACAGGACTAGAACAGGAGCAGAAGAGACAGTTTAAAGTACTTAAAGGGAATAGGACATACCTTCCACTTCCCTTTCACACCTTCCTGGCCAGAGGACGGCTATGACGGCAAGTGCTAGGGTGCCCACCTAAGATCACCAGACATACTATGTACGGCAGAGTAACAAGGAAGAAGCAGCCTGGGTCTCGACGGTGTCGTCACATCAGCACTAAATTGCTTCAGTGCAAACTATCACTTGAGGACCAAATTCACTATATTGGTTAAGCCACGGCTACACGGGCCATTGTCATAGCAGATGAATAGGGCAATACAATGTCTAGAAAATACAAACACACATGCCCAGAAAAGATACTTGAATTCAGTGAATGGTAGGTTACGACAGGTATCCCTGCTTTTTCCAGGTCGTTTTCCACCACGTCACATTTACAAAAGACCTACATTAGTACCTGTTTTTCCAAAATGATAAAGATTAGAAGATTTCCCTTTTCTTCAACAAAGAAAGTGAAAAGCGAAAACAGCATCCAAAGTTTATGCTGTAGGAAGCCATATAAAGGCAGCATGCATCCCGCACAGCCAGAGCGGCCCCACCAAGGTCTCCCCGAACTATAGTCAGTATCAAGCTGCCATACCTCTGACTCCGGTCTGTGAGCATGCGTGCTTTCTCTTGATCTGTTCTTTGCATCCATTCACAAGGCGCATAATAAGGTATCAGAGAAGTCTAAAAGATACCACCTCACACCAGTCAGGATGGCGAAAATCAACAAGTTAGGAAACAAGAGATGTTGGCGAGGATGTGGAGAAAGGGGAACTCTCCTCCACTGTAGTTGGGAATGCAAGCTGGTGCAGTCGCTCCAGAAAACAGTATGGAGGTTCCTCAAAAAGTTGAAAACAGGGCTACCCTCCGACCCAGCAATCGAACTACTGGGTATTTACCCCAAAGATACAAATGTAGTGATCCAAAGGGGCACATACACCCCAATGCTTATAGCAGCAATGTCCACACTAGCCAAACTATGGAAAGAACCTAGATGTCCATCGACAGATGAATGGATAAAGAAAATGTGATAGAAATACATAATGGAAACTATGCAGCCATCAAAAAGAATGATATCTTGCCATTTGCAACGACATGGATAGAACTAGAGGCTATTAAGCTAAGCAAAATAAATCACTCAGAGAAAGGCAATTATCATATGCTCTCACTGATATGAAGAATTTGAGAAATAAGACAGAGGATCAAGGGGGAAGGGAAGGAAAAATGAAACAAGACAAAACCAGAGAGGGAGAAAAACAATAAGTGACTTTAATCGCAGGAAAAAAAACTGAGGGTTGCTGAAAGGGAGGGAGGTAGGGGGAGGGGGTAACTGGATGATGACATTGGGGAGGGTATGTGCTATGATGAGTGCTATGAATTATGTAAGACTGATGAATCACAGACCGGTACCCTTGAAACAAATAATACAATAAATGTTAATTTGAAAAAAAGAAAGAAAGAAAAGCCCAAACGAGGGTATTCTGGGGGTCTGGGAATATCCCCAAATTTTTCCATATAAATTAATGTTAATTACTCTTTCATTTTATGCCATTTTGGCTTATGAAAAGTTTCTTAGGAATATCCTACTTTCAGAAAGCAGAAGACTATACTGGAAAATTCTAGTTGTAGGGCAAATGCAAGAATATAATCCACTCCAGATTGCTTTCACACCCATCCTCCAGGTGGGTATTCTGACATATATCAGAATGCGCATGTCAGTGATTCTAATTCTCATTCATATACAAAAATACGTAAGTATAGGCGTGCCTGGGTGGCTCAGTTCTTAAGCATCTGCCTTGGGCTCAGGTCATGATCCTAGGGTCCTGGGATATAGCTCCACATCAGGCTCTCTGCTCAGCAGGGAGCCTGCTTCTCCCTCTCCTACTTCCCCTACTTATGTTCCCTCTCTCACTGTGTCTCTCAATGTCAAATAAATAAATAAAATCTTAAAAAAATACGTAAGTATATATACACATATTTACATACATGCATATAGAGAACTTAGTATGATGAGAGCTGTGTTCAAGACTGACACCTTACTTTTTACTCTAAGATATATAACTTGGATACATTGCCCTCCCCCAACCACTAAGAATCAAAACACCCAGCAGAACAAGCTAAATTTTTTCATAAAGCAAGGTAATTATAACTGTATCCATAAAGTATTCAGGCATGAAAACACAGGTGCAGGAATGAAAGACAAGGCCCTAGCCCAATACACATATGGGCTAGAGAGAGGAAATTTGCTTTCCCTGGGCCGGATGGCACAGATATCTAATGGAGTAAATTTCTACAGTGGAGACTATTTTCAAACTAGCTGATCTACTGATTACATGTTTGATATGAATGCCCAAGAAGGAAAAGACTGGCATCATTGAGGAGACAAGGGGGAAATCTGTTGGATTATCTCATCATGTCTTTATTCTACTGGTGAGATTCAGAGTCTGAAAAACCCTAGAAAATGTAAAAAAACAATAGGATTAAAAGAGCAAGAGAGGTCACCACTGTCAATGGGAATCATACTTTGATAATCTCAGATAATCTCTTCCAAAAGTCTATTGCTACCACATTAAGCAAGGAGTGATGTGGCAGGAATCAACTAGTCAATAAGTGGAAACTATGGTTAACAACCAATATTTCAGTTATCACTTATAATCATGGACATTATAAGCAAAGGACACTTTGTGTAGAATCTCATTTTAGCTCCTCAACAACCCTGAGCTGTGAACTGGCCATTGGTTATCATGGCCATTTTACAGATGGGGGAAACTGAGGCCTTCGGTTTATTCACAACAAATTCAATGAATGCCTACAGGTTCCCTGCACAACTACCAATTAAGAACATAGAAGAGTAAAAAAAGCTAGGTCTCTGCCTCCATAGAGCACAAACTTGTATCCTAGCAACATTCTGGAAGGCTTCTAAGTTTTAAAAATTTTACTATTGTTATCCTTCTAACTTGAAAAGAGAATGCACCCTTCTATGTGGACTCAGGCTCCATCATTCCCTACTCTCTTATACCTTACCTATTTTAAATATTAATAATCCCTGCCTGGCTTCCTGCAGATATTTGCTTATGGGACCCCAATCACAGAATCGTAGCAGAGGCTCTGCTCAAACAATTTTGCTTGTCTAACACAAGTTCTTGGCCATATGAGTTTCACAAATGGCTATCCCCTCTCCAAACGGCCAGCATCACCATTCTGGACTTTCGCTTCTTTAGCTAAAAGTAAAGTAGCAAGTGTGTGGAGGGGTGGTACTCACTCTTTCCTAGCTCCCATCTTGACCAAGTGGCTCGGCTCTCAGGAGCGGCCTGCCTTTCAAGAGATACTGAGGCATGTTACACCCAAAAAATATGCAAGGGAAAGCCAACCGATGATCAAAGAAAAAGTGAGACAAGTGAATTGTTTCTAACGACATGACCAAGATTTCCACGGTGGTGGTGGTTGCAAGTTTTGGGTTTAAAGCATATGGGTTCAAAGCCCAGCCCTTTGTCTTCCTGCGCAACTTCGCCAAGTCTCATGACCTCTCTGGGCCCCCTCAGTTGTAGAATTAGAATGTCACACACCACAATGTTGAAGACTGGCTGTGATGAGGCAATTGAAAACAGTGCCTTGCACAAGGTAAGAACTTAGCAAATGATGGCATTAGATGTTTTTGTATTTGACCCTTTTAAAGGCTAATGCTAAAGGCACTTGGTCAGCTCATGCTGGGAAGCTCATAATATGTTTAAGTATTCATATTTTCCTCCTAGCAAAGATGCCTAGGCTGCCAGAAATAATCACACTATATGTGATCCTATGTTTATGCAACAGAAACGAAATGGAATTTTATGGTCTGCTGTGTTCAACACCAATGTGCACATTGGGATAATTCCATGCAGTGCTGTGTAACAAGAATTTATGCAATATCCAACCAAAGGATGCAGCTCCCAGGCCAACAAATCTGTACCAAACTATCAGCTTAAAAAGGAAGCAAGCCAGCCCTACCTCTGTACACCTCATGTCACATGCTTTCAACGGAGGCTACTGAATTGACCTGGAGAGTAAGCAAATAGATTTTGGAGGGGGAAATACTTTCCACAGAAAATGTTTCAAGTCATAAAAAGGAAGTGAACAAATGAAAATACAACTGAAGAATAATTATTATATTGGAGGTAAAATAGTTTTGTTGGGTGATAAGAAAGGAAGACAACAAAGAACAGCATTGTAGGGGTAATCTTAAAAACTTCTGGTCCCAAGGGCTCACTATGGAGCAAAGAATGGGAATGTCATGTTGTTTGTAAAGATGACAGTTGGCTATGATAGCCATTCAAAAACCCCCACGGGCTGAACCCTGAAAAACGTTAGGATGACAATCACTCTTGAAGAGCGTACTGGCATTGTTTTGGTATTGTTTCTATTTTTCCGATAGGGGTATATTTTCGTTTATTTTAATCTACCACAAGGTTAAGAGACTTGACTCCATTGCTTGTTTGGCTGTCCTCAAAAAATATAATCAAGGTGGACCATGAACCTAGATACCTGCCTGGGCTGAGGGAAGTGAGGACACATCATGCTCAGAGGTGGCCAGGAAGGCCAGGAGATGGAGGGTTTGTCCTTGCAGCAATAACTCACGGGGGCCAGGCATACATAGAGCCTTTCCAGAGGGTCCAGTGAGGTTAGCTTACCTCCAGAGGAGGCATGGAAGGCAAGGTAGTCATAACTTAGTTAAGAATGGAACTAAAATGACTGCAGACATTCCATCACCCCATAGTATAATATGAACTAGAAAATCAGTTTGTCTGTGTGGAACGATATTTTGTTTATCAAATACTGTCAAGCAGAATTCCAGAAAAATGGTTATCTACTCCATTAAACATTAAATTTACGATGGGTAGAAAAACTAGTCATACATTCAATAAACATTTCCTGAGTGCTCAAACCATGTGGCAGGTAGTAGTGGAGCATGGGGCAGCCTAGGTAAGTAATGACTGAGACAAGTTCTCTCCAAGAATTCACCTTCATGACGCAGCCATGTCAAAAATAATTCTAAAGCAACTGAAGCAAGTAACTTGGAGTTAGCCACAACTAGGAATGAGCCTTCAAACACAGACGCTGGGAGTGACAACGAGCTCAACAAGGCAAGAGCCAGGAGCAGAGAACCAAGGGCAGATAAGAACGCCACTGAAGCCTGAGGAGGAGGAGGAGAGTGGAAGACCACGTCAGTATGGCCAGTGGGGGCAGATCGTGTGGTCTCCTGGGCACAGGAAAGTTCTGGGTCCTTACTAAACTATGGATTACAGCTGCACAGCCTTCTTCATCATCTCCTTTGTAGTGATTCAACAGCATGATTACCAGCATTATTTCTTAAACTATCATTTAATCCTCAGACATCCAGAGATTATGCCCAGGAAGATGACTGGCTCAAAAAACAAAACAAAATAAAACAAAAAACCCACAAAGAGGGTTGCAGAGTGTTGAGGTCTTCTGTTTTTCAAATAATGTTCAGTATTCTCCCTCCTTTTCTGCTTCTAATTTGTCTGTAATCAACTGATGAGGAAAATAGTTCTTAATAGTAAGTAAAAAAGAAAATTCCAATCATCACTAGCTATCAGGGAAATCATCACTAGCTATCAGGGAAATTCAAATCAAAACCACACTGAGATCGCCCGTTACACCAGTCAGAATGGCCAGACAGGAAACAAGTGTTGGAGAGGCTGCGGAGAAAGGGAAACCCTCTTACAATGTTGGTAGGAATGCAAGTTGGTGCAGCCACTTTGGAAAACAGTGTGGAGATTCCTTAAAAAAACAAAAATAGAGCTACCATATGACTCTGCAATTGCGCTACTGGGTATTTACCCCAAAGATAAAGATGTAGTTAAAAGAAGGGCCATATGTACCCCAATGTTCATTGCAGCAATGGCCACAATCGCCAACCTGTGGAAAGAGCCAAGGTGCCCTTCAACAGATGAATGGATAAAGACGATATGGTCCATAAATACAATGGAATATTACACCTCCATAAGAAAGGATGAATACCCAACTTTTGTAGCAACATGGACGGTATTGGAAGAGATTATGCTGAGTGAAATAAGCCAAATAGAGAAAGTCAAGTATCGCATGGTTTCACTTACTTATGGAGCAAAAGGAGTAATATAGAGGACAGTAGGAGAAAGAAAGGAAATAGGAAGTAGGGCAAATCATGGAGGGAAACGAAACATAAGAGACTCTGGACTCAGAAACAAATTGAGCGTCTTGAAGGGGAGAGGTGGGGGGATGGGTGAGCCTGGTGGTGGGTACTAAGGGCACGTATTGCATGGAACACTGGGTGTGGGGCATAAACAAGGAATCTTGAAACACTGAAAATAAATAAATAAATTTTTTAAAAAAAGAAAAAAAGAAAATTCCAGGCCCATACCCCAAAGTAAACTGATATGATGATCCTCCTTGGGTTATGAACTTCTTAGCACGTTCCTGAAGAAAGAGAGAGAGGAGAGAGGAAGAGAGTGCAAGAGAGCACAAGAAAGAGCGTAACAACTCTGATCTTCAGAAATTCACCAAATGAAACTAGTTGTGACTAATTCTCTGGTGTCTCTGGGTTGCCTTGAAAGTAAAAAGTCTCACAAAACACAGAAACTAATTTATATAAATGTAAATCTCTTATATTCAAATCTTCCTAAAAAAAACACATATGCTACAGTCAAGATGGCTGTCACCATCACATTTTGTATGTACGGCTCTATTTATAGACACAGTGTAGGTAGCTCCATCTTTATCTTTCCCTATAAATACTTACACTGGCAATTGTCAACCTGATCATGAAGAATTAAAAGCAATTTGCAGGAGCAAAGAAATACCACATTCTCTGTTATTCTATCGCTAAGTATGTCAACAGCCAAGTTCTAAGCACAAGAAAGGGCATTACTGATAACTTTAATTAAAACCTATTTCATTACTGACAATTCAGTGCCTTTTATTTAATAGAGATTGGTATACACCAATCTGTATTCATAGGATACACACACAGAAAATAAATATCAAGAAGTGGAAACTCTACACACAAAATCTTTAATGCAATTCAAGGTCAAAAGGATGTCACTTTGCAAAGAATCCACCCAGAGCTCTCTCTACTCAAACACTGCAGGCTGAAGGGGAAGAGCTGCCCTTAAATGTCTGTCATGAGTCTGAGGTGTGGTGCTCAGTGTGTCTAGTAAACAACTGGGTGTTTCATTTTTCTTTTTTTTTTTTTAAGATTTTATTTATTTGACAGAGAGAAACACAGCGAGAGAGGGAACATAAGCAGGGGGAGTGAGAGAGGGAGAAGCAGGCCTCCCGCCGACCAGGAAGCCTGATGTGGAACTGGATCCCAGTTCTCCAGGACCAGGACCTGAGCTGAAGACAGTCGCTTAACCAACTGAGCCACCCAGGCGCCCCCCGGTGTTTCATTTTTCAAGTGCATTTCTGTTCATCTCAGGTCACAACTAAAATGAACCTAACGATTTCCTTCATTAACTTTTGGGCAGTGATCCACAATGAAAAACCAACATCGAAGGGCATTTGACTCAATTAATGGGCTTTTCTCAAAAGAAGCTCCCACTGAAAAGCATATGAAACGAGAATGGGCTATTCATTTTACTAAATGTTGAGTTCCAGGCTACGAAAGGAATCTCAGGACTAAATATGGAATCATTCAAAAATCACTGATCTGAAAAAGAAAATCACTAAAGAAAAAAATCAGTCCTGCAAAACAATGCAGTTTTTAAAAACTTAAATGTAATTCTTCAAAAAACTAGAATTTTATAATGTGAAACAGTACTTCAGCCTTCATTCCCAAAGAGAGAAAAACCTCTAGGAAACAATTTGGCTCAGAAGGCTCACACTTGTTTCTTTAAAACACAATGCTTTTTGCATGTGATAAATGGCTGGTATATTTTTGATGTGTTTTTGGTGATGTCTTAAATGTCACGTTAAATAACAAAAAGCTCAGGGGCAGAACATTTGGTTTTGGCTATGCTATTCCAAGGTTTCTCAACAGCAGCACTACTGACGGTTTTTCACCATATAATTCATTGATGTGGGATCTGTCCTATGCATTACAGGATGGTTGGCAGTGTTTTTGGCCTTCACCCCTTAGATGCCAGCAGCGACATTCTTCTCTGTTGTGACAACCACAAATGTCTCCATGCATCGCCAAATGTCACCCCCTACTGGGGAAGGGGGAGGAGGTGGGCAAAAATTAGTTGGGAACCACTGTTCAACTCCGATCTCACTGTTTGATAGAGAAATGAGATTTTATTATATCAAGAGATTGTCACAGTGCAGTGGATATCTTTCCATAAACCTATCAAAGCCGGAAAACAGATAAGACATTTTCAACCTCTTTATCATCAACATCTTTGTAATTTCAAAACTAAAACTTTTAAAATAGAAGAGCTAAAACGAAAAAATAAATAAATACATAAAACCGCCAATGTCACGGTCTTCTCCAAGTCACATTACCACGGAGGTAGAAAAGGTTTAGTTTTATGGAGACTCTCAAACAACATTCTATCATGTAAAGCTCATTAACTATAGCCACTTACTCTAGGAAGCATCGATTGCATCCATGCAAGATAACCCAATCCCTTCCACATACAGTCCGGCGATCGCTATGATTTCTCTTGCAGTAAGTTCACGTAATTTCATCCTCCCAAAAGACATGAAGGGATATGAAATGGACACGGAGGCCAAAGAACGAATGTGATTTGGAAAATGTGATTGGGTTTCAGGCCCCACTCACTTGAGATGGAAGGGGGTCACATTCTGTGTGGCTGAGAAACACAGTCACGTTGCCTCAGTGTTTGTCGAACTCTCATGGTGACACCGCCTTCTTGGGGAGGCGACAGTAGGTGTCTCCTGTGTTGTCACACTGTCAGGGTGGCCAGGGCGAGTTCCCAGGCCCAGAGAAGGGGAAGAAAGAACCATCGGGGGATGACTTGGACAACTCGGTATAAGCTACCAAAGCAAGCTGCAAAGGCGAGGCAGCCCTGCTTTGTCCCCCCTGCTGACGAATGACGTGGCTGTGTGTCAGTCACTTCAGCTCTCACTCCATACTCAGTACAGCAGGAGAAAGATGGCGCGGCGGGGCATCCACCATCAGGCTAATTTATCTTCCTCCACACTTTCGCGGAAAACTCTCCTTCACGCTCAGATCGGTGGCTGACACAGACGAAACACCCAGTTACAGACGCCTTCCCGAAACCCCCTTCCCACCACTCCCTCTCTGAGAAAAGCATACTTCACCTGGAGAGAGGAAAAATCCAACTGTACCAAACACTTATGAAATCTTTACAGAGGAATCTCATCTTCAGTTTCTATTCAATATTAAGCTACCACTGTTACAACAGAAAGATAATCCGATTTATAAACCATAGAAATGACACAAGTTTAAAGGAAGCCTCAATTTTATAAAGCAAGAAAATCCTACAGTGAGCTTTTAAAGCTTGCACACAAACCACACCAAAAACAGCCCCGGGTTATTTTGTCCTGGTCATGCTGAAAAGGCATCATTCTGCAGACTCAGATGGTTAGCAGTAAACCACAGTGAGTTACCAAATGAAATCATGCACTTCTCAGAACCCAGCCAGCATGGCCGCATAAATGGGATAGAGGACTTCTGGCCGACACTCATGGCCAAGTTCATCCTGTTTCAACAGTACAGGATATAACTATCCTCCAAATAGCCAAGCGGGAGACCTGCCCGGCTGGCAGGAACCGTCTTCAATAGGCTGATCCCCATATTTAGTTCACGACAGCACACCACTTAATGAAATTCCAAGGGGCAGTCGAGAGCTCTGCCTTAGAATTGTGCTGCAAGTCTTACAAAGAGGATCGCAGGCAGAGACCTGTTGGCTGGGACCAAAAGATGTACCATGAGACCAGCCACATTTCCAGTTAGTCGGGCTTTTATTTCCTGGGGAAGCCCTCAGCACTTTGAGCAGAATACAGCTGGAAGAAAAAACATTCTTCATGCTTTGGAAGCTAACGTGTCTACCAATGGAAAAGATCAAGTGAACAGGAACAAAAAATAGAAACAGAATTCTGAAATGGAATTTGGTTGCTTAACTGTGGAGTTTCCTGTAGTCCCAAATAGAATCCAGACACTTGACAGTCATGGGCACTCGGGCAGTGGCCCATAATGAATGATGGAGAATTATATGTAAAATGCCATGTCACCTCTATGTATTCTAATATGGGTAAGAAAGAATTAATATGTTTTTTAAAGATTTATTAATTTATTTTAGAGACGGAGAGTGCGTGCACGCAAGTGGGGGAAGGATGGAGGGAGAGGCAGAGAAAGAATCCCAAGCAGAGTCCCTGGTGAGCAGTGAAGCCTAAGGCAAGCTTTGATCCCATGACCCACATGATCATGACCTGAGCTGAAATCATGAGTCCAACATCTAATCGACTTAGCCACTCAGGTGCCCCAAAATAAAGCTGTTTAATAGACTGCTTCACTCTCCGGACTTTGTGTTTTGTTTGTTTTCTTTTGTTTCAATCTCCTAACATCATGAACACAGCTAGGATTTGCTGAGGGAGAAAGGAATAAAACTGTGGGTTACCTTGAACACTCAACACCATAAAATGTACTAAGATTTTAAATGTGAAATGTCGTTACAAACTGGAGTTACGATGGCATTATAAGAACAGGAGTCAAGGTGGTCCTACCAACCATTCAGTACACTCTTTCTCCAATCTCAGTTTAACCATCTTTAAAACGGTCCTTTGGACCAGCACCTCCCAAATTTTAATGTTTCTGCAGATCACCTGAGGATATACTGTTAAAATGCAGATTTGGTTTTGATTCAGTAGTGAGGTATGAGGTACTGCAGTTCTAACAAGCTTCCGGGTGATGCAATATGCCAGATGAGAGGATCAAGCTGAGAGAGGCCAGGATCTCAGTTCCTATGGAAACACTGCGGCCTACCTCACTATCAGCCGTCCCCTCTCTTCTCACTCAAAGAACTTTGATTTCACTGGAACAGCAACACACTCTACCCAAGCGATGGGTCATGCTCAAGCCAGCCAGTGCTGGGAATCCCTCCCAGTCCTCTCTGGTAGATCCTGACAGGGGTGGGACGATGAGCCAACATTGGCCAATGATTTGTAAGAGAATGTCAGCTAAACCTCCTGTGAAGAAAGTGTTGTTTTCCTTCCTCCCTTAACTCCTGCTTTGCTCTCTACTATGGGAGGCTGGCGTACATGAGACTGAGGGAGCCATCTTGAAATCAAAAAATGAGAAAAACAAGGCTGAAGGAACACACACAGCAACCAATCGAAACCGAAGGAAAGCAGAAAAAAGAGCCACGATCAGGGCTCAGGAAGCTACAACCCACAGGCCAACTCCAGACTGCTATTTTTGTAAATAAAATTACACTTCACACCACCATATCCATTTGTTCGCTGACTGATTATGGTTGCTTCTATGCTACCTTGGCAAAGATGAGTGTTTGCAGCAGAGACCTGGCTCCTAACGCCTTCATTATTTACTCTCTGGCCCTTGTCAGAAGAACTTTGCTGACCTTTGGCCTAGATCATTAAAGCACTTATCCATATGCTTTACTCATCCTCCACTTTACCCTGACAATAATGTTTGGAACTAGTAATGTCTGCTTCAATAGCTGTCTTCCCTGTTGGACACTCAACTCCTTCACCATCTTGCTTATTACTAGACCCCACTCCTTAGCACAGTACCAAGCATACAGGAGTCACCCAACAAGTGATGCAAGTTGGAATTAAGCCCATACTTTTTAATCAAGATGTTTCCAAGTTTCCTTCCCTTCTCTGACTCTTCAACGTCAGGCATTTAGAGTATGCTAAAAAAAAAAATCACAGTTCTTCATATAGCCTCCTATTTATAACAATAACCTGCTCTTTGTCCTTTACAAACTCCATTTCCTTCCTCTTAGACTGGTTTCAGGCAGGACAGAATGGAGTTTCCAAATCTGGACGTGCCTTATCCAGAAGCAGAAGACCCGGAGACTTGGAAATCCAGGTCAGAATCTGTGTGACCCTCAGACCTGGGGCAAATGCGTGGTGTACAGCCTGTTTTCCAGCCAACTTGAGTCCACAGCAGAGAGAACATGAAGGAGTGGGCAGCCTTTTGTAAGCCCAATAGGAAACATAAATTTTGAATAAAGGATGTAAAAAAAAAAGGAAGTAGAAGATCCAGGGATGATAAAAGCCCCAACTTCCTATCTCATATGAGCTACTACAGGATATCTTAAAGAGACCTCTAAACATTTCACAAAATTGTTTTATAGCAAAACAGTATGATGGAAATACATGCTTACTAGTTATTTTCAAAGATGAAGAATTTCCTTGATAAAACTAGCAGTCCGTATGTCCCCTCCATGCTATTTCATAGCATAGCACAATGATGAAACAAAAAACAGAGACCATGGAATCAGAACATGGCTGGAATTTCTGCTTGAGAACTTATATATAAAGCGTATTACTTTTTTTTAAGATTTATTTATTTATTTGAGAGAAAGAGTGTGTGTGCATGTATGCATGCATGGAGGGGGCAGAAGGAAAGAATCTCAGGCAGACTCCCCACTAAGCATGGAGCCTGACACAGGGCTCGAACCCAGGACCTGAGTCAAAATCAAGAAGTGGATGCACGGGTTGCCTGGGTGGCTCAGTCAATTATGGCCTGCCTTTGGCTCAGGTCATGATCTCGGGGTCCTGGGATTGAGCCCCACATCGGGTTCCATGCTCAGCAGGGAGTCTGCTTTTCCCCTCTGCCTCTGTCTTCAGCTCCCCTTGCTTATGCTCTCCCTATCAAATAAAAAAATAAAATCTTAAAACACACCCACACACACACCCACACACACACACACACACAAGAACTGGATGCTCAACCAACTGAGCCATCCAAGTGCCCTTAATTTTACCTTTCTAAGCTTCAGCTTCTAATCCATAAAACAGGCATAATATGAATACCTCTCTTACACATTTGTCAGGTGAATACTTAATAAGATATTCTTTTTTTTTTTTTTTGAAGATTTTATTTATTTGACAGAGAGAAACACAGCCAGAGAGTGAACACAAGCAGGGGAAGTGAGAGAGGGAGAAGCAGGCTTCCTGCCGAGCAGGGAGCCCAATGTGGGACTCGATCCCGGGTCTCTGGGATCATGACCTGAGCCGAAGGCAGCCGCTTAACCAACTGAGCCACTCAGGTGCCCCTTTATAAGATATTCTTAAAAAGATATTCTTGTTGCAGCTTTACTTTTAAAGCAAAAATGTAGATAATCATCCAAAGACACTACCTAACAACTTTATCCTTTTTAAAGTTTAATTGCCTTTCCCCACACACTATTTTTTTTTTTTTTTTAAGGTAATCTCTGCACCCACCATGGGGCTTGAACTCATGACCCTGAAATCAAGAGGCACATGCTCTACCTACTGAGCCAGCAAGGCTCCACCCCCTATACACTATTTTGACACCAAACCCCTTGTTGTCTATATCCAAACTTCCTCCATCCTGTATTATTTGTTTGTTCCTGAAACAGTTATTACAAGTACTGTATAAGCTGCTCATGACCAATTTACTGCAAGCTGTGTCTGAATATTCCTCCTCAAGGAAACATGAATAAGAAAGAGAATTGCAATATGAGGTCTCTCCTTTCAGGAAAACAACGACAAGTACACTCAGCACAGAAGAAATACATGAGAACAGCAAAAGTCCACTCTTAATACCATTCTAAAGCCATTACATAGCTGAGGGCCTCCATCTACATGCCTATAAAACAGAGGTTAGACTTGTGATGATTGCGGGAGAAAGAAAAGTAATTTAAAGGGCTTAAATTTATGAAAAAGACTGACATGATATGTAAGCATGACATGATACGTTAATGAACTTAAATAACAAATTTTAATCAGTTCTTACTGAGCTCTGCGCACTAGGAAAACAACAGGGTTCAAAGGGTTAAGCTGTAATGGAGGAATATGAAAACGATGGCCCGTGGGATCATTTTTCTGAAGAAAATTAAAGGAAATTGGGAGAAAGGAACAGAATGTGACAGAAGTGGTGTTTTACAGAGGCATGCCTGAGGTCTCCCTGGGAAGGTGAAGTTTGAAGAGAGATCAGAATGGCGTGAAGGAGCAAGTTACATGCCCTGAGTGTGGGAGCAGAGACGGATGACAGAGAAGGAAGTGTATTCCACATGAGAAACAGTAAGGGCAAGCCCCTGAGCCTGTTCCAGAGGGAGACAATCCTTGGGTCCTGCAACAATCACACACACACACACACACACACACACACACACACACACTCACTCACAACAGGAATATGTGTTAGAAGATGTAGAACATTTCTGGACACCGCCTCCCACAGGCATGGTGTTGGAAATACTCTGGAAAGGATATTTGACTAGGGAGGAGCGGTTTGTTCTAGAACTGAGGAGTGTGGACACGTCCAGGCATATATTTTCTCGTTCTGGAGGGAAACCTCTCTTCACCAGGGGAATATCTCCCTCTCTCACAACAATGAATGATCGTCACACTCCGGCGACAACTCTCCGGCTGGAAGGTAGCTGCGTTTCATACTAACCGTGCCTTCTGTTATAGGCAGGAATCAAGAGAACTTCCTAACTGGTGCCTGGGATGCCAGTAGCACCAGGGGACGAATTTTTTCTTCTCCTCACCGGTAAATAATAGGATTAATAGACAGCAACTACTGGTGATGGCTCTTTTTTTTTTTTTTTTTTTTAAAGATTTTATTTTATTTGACAGAGAGAAACACAGCTAGAGAGGGAACACAAGCAGAGGGACTGAGAGAGGGAGAAGCAGGCTTCCCGCCAAGCAGGGAACCCGATGCGGGACTCGATCCTGGGTCTCCAGGATCATGACCTGAGCCGAAGGCAGTCGCCCAACCAACTGAGCCACCCAGGCGCCCCTGGTGATGGCTCTTAAGGCAGGCCCTGAGAAGATGACTGTGTCCCTGTGCTAAGGATAGACAGCGGAGGGGAAGAAGAGTTACAACTTTTCAGCCAATGTCTGAAGCACTTTTGTTTAAAAAAGGTGGCTTTCATACGCCAGGTGGATAGCTCCTGTACAAATATCAAAGGAGATATATTACAAATAGTAAAAGTGGTTGGACGACTGCCTTCGGCTCAGGTCATGATCCTGGAGACTCAGGATCGAGCCCCACATCGGGCTCCCTGCTCGGCAGGAAGCCTGCTTTTCCCTCTCTCACTCCCCATGCTTGTGATTCCTCTCTGGCTGTGTTTCTCTCTGTCAAATAAATAAAATCTTTAAAAAACAAAACAAAAACAAACCCCAAATAGTAAAAGTGTATTTGAGTAGAAGTCCATTCAAACCAAAGAGGTTATGAGCAATCCATTAACAGGAGCTGGGGAGAGACTTTTACAGAGAAGGGGAGGGAATAAATAAAGAAATTACTGATTGGCTATAGCAACAGCCTCGTTGGTTGTTTGTGACCGGCTGTCCTTTTGTGTCAATTTCATAACCTTGAGGTATTTACAGGCTTAAGATATGGTTTGTGATGTAGGCCGCCATGACATGAGAGCAATCTCAGCCTAATAGCCTCCTTGTTTAATTAATTTAATAGAAGTTTAGTGGACAAGTAGGTCCGTCCATCAACAAATAAATCTGGATACTGTCTGGCTTTTTATTTGCTTTCTATTTGTTGCAACAAACTCTCTGTTGCAAACAGAGAGTAACCCTTTGACCACGCTCTAGATGTCCTGTCACAGTCTTAAACCTGGAGAGACCCAAAACACTCCCCGGTTCCACCAAGCAGGATAAACCGCCATTTGCGTCAGCAGCACTCCACACAAGACTTGGAACGAAGCAGGAGACTAGCAATTATCTGATGGCCGGACTCCACGCAGAAGCAACACTCCCCTTGCAGCAGGAAAGCTGTGCTGACTGAGGACAGCACGAAGTCTGGATCACGTGTGGGACCTCAAATGCAGGCAATCACAAGAATTACAAGCCCCAATGCCCTGACCTTTGGGAGCATTTCTGCCACTGGGAATCAAGTCAAACACCAACCCCCCTCCTACCCTGTGGGAGCAGATGACAGAGATTCTCTGGTTCCATTTTACAACCATTGAATTCTCAAGAAGCCGTTAACAGCATTTACAGACGGATAAAAGGGTATTTACAGAACCAGGCTTTCCCCAGGAAATGAGGTAGCCTTTTTGACTCACAGTGTAAAAGAAATCAATGAGGATCACTTGGCTAGCTATATAAAACGTATGTTAGAAAAAAGGAAGGAGAGGTACAGAGAGATGGTTTAAATCACCACCATATTCAATGCATGGCAAGGGAATTTCCTGCCCCTCGCCCCCCAGTCCATTCATGGTGTCTAATTCAAATACAATCTTTTCAAAACCTTACGGGGGCAGAGGAAGCTGTTCCAGGCATCTTCCTTATCCATGGGATTTCTGTGCTTACAGTTGAAATAAATAGCCAACATTTATGGATTTTACTAAATGCAAGTGGCATTTACATACTCCCTCCTCCCCTGGTTACTACTTGTACGGGGGATGACGTTACACTCATTTATAGATGAAGTTTGGAAAAATTAATTGGTGTACCTCTAGCTGATGTGTCACACAACAGAAAATGATGGAGCTGAATGTAAAATCCAAGCCTGGAACTCAGTGCTATTTCCAGAGCACCATGAGACATCTTAATTAAAAATAAATTTTAGAAAATATATACACATTCAATAATTTGTTTTTACCCCTAATTTATAAACCTGACCAGTCCAAATGTATCTGTGTCCTCATGACGTCAGTTAGGAACAACTCATTGTTTCTTTCTAAGTTAGTCTCGCCCAAATGCCCCACTTTCATATTCATATCAGAATTACTGCTCACAACGCCACCCCACCACATCTAGAAACCATCATTCATCCTGGACTCAGTGCAGGGATTTTTTTGTTCAGCATCTTTCTTGGATGATCGCCACCATGTTGCCTTTGCTCCCTTTCTCCCCCTCTTCCACTTATTACTGGTCAAGTTATGGGAGCGGGGTGGGGGCTGGGGGGAGGCCGTAAGAATTCCATAAACTACTTCCTACTGCAAACTTCTATTTTACTGATCCCTACGGGGTGTGGTCTGTTCCTTGTAGGATGTAATCACCTCCTGCATCAACACCTGTTTGGGTTCTTCGCTTCAATCTGAAAGCAACCTTTAACTCCATGGCCCTTGCTGGCAGGACATGTAACCAAGATTTGAAGGGGTGTGGGTTGAGCTCTTTAGAGTCTCCAAATCCTGACACGGCGAAGGAAAACTTGCATGAGACAGGTGTGCTACCGAACTTCATCCACGTCTCACACCAAGGTAGAGCGTCCTTTCAGCAAGACGCTAAGGACCTGCAAGACGGTACGTTGGACGCGAAGCAATTGCCAACAATGTGGCATGTTCATCGCTTAAACACTCCATTTCATTCCAAGGTACCAAAACGATAATAGACTTTATTCTAATTGGATTGTCTGCAATGAGCCAATTTAAGTGCTAAATGCTGCGAATTATTCAGCCTGACATAGCAATGCACTGATGTGAGCCGCTGTAGGGCACGAGGTTTGCGGAAAGTGTGAGTTCCCGGGGCATAATGAGGAGCTGCGAGTCTAACTTGGCAGACCTCCACAGCACAGACTCATATTGTCTCAACAGCTGCGGGGGACACAAAAAGCATTGGCTGCCACCTTGACCCAAAATGCATCTGCCATCAGCCAGTACAGCTGATTCTGTAGGATTCCAGCTCTGGCGTCACTGGGATGCAGATAGGTCGGAGGCTTCATAGGAGAACCACTGAGAACATAAGAAAAAAATATCCACAAGAATGGGCATCACTCACCATTGCTGTGGTCCCATTATTTTGACATTTTCAGAATGTTGTAATGTTTAAATTTATAAAGTCACTGGCTAGAGCTTTATAAACATGATTAAAAGCTTGAGATCTGGAGGGGAAATGGATCTACCACATGCCACCAGTTAAATGACCCCAAGGGAGGTCATGTAATGTTCTTATATCCCAGTTTCTTCATTTTAAAAACGAGCATAGAGCGCCTGGATGGCTCAGTGGGTTAAAGCCTCTGCTTTCGGCTCAGGTCATGATCTCAGGGTCCTGTATCAAGGCCCGTATTGGGCTCTCTGCTCAGCCTGCTTCCTCTTCTCTCTCTGCCTGTCTCTCTGTGTACTTGTGATCTCTCTGTCAAATAAATAAATAAAATCTTTAAAAAATGAGCATAAAAAAAATAAGCATAACAGTAATCTGTCACATGACTGGTAAGACAATTAAATAGACATGGGAATTTTGAACAAGTATGGAGCCCAATACAAGTAATTAAAAATATATAATGATTAAAAATAAAAATAATGTGTACTTATTAGTTTTTTTTTCCCAGAACAGATTTAAGGAGAAATAAGTAGACAAGCATCTTTGGAGGCCTATCTTTCATCTAAATTGTCACTATCTCACATTAGACATAAAAAAGTGCCCTATTTGAAAGTGAGATTTGTTTGGCCATGGTTTCAGCTCTAGAAATTATTTATAAAAATACCCAGCAGGTCAGACAGATGGTCTCAAGGGTGCCATCTAGCACTAAAATTAGGATTTTCAAAATCAATTTATGACTATGATAATCTTGTTACTGAAATAATTTTTAATAGTGCCCTATTTCTGAATTGAACTATATTTTCAATAAATATTATTCAATAAATATTATTCAATATTATTCAATATTTATTATTCAATAAATATTATAGGTACAGCCAAAAAATAAGTCAAGAATGCTGTGAAGAATTCAATTTACAAATGCCAACAAAGAAATATACAGAGCCAACTTTAAATGGCTCAAGAGAAGTATGTTCCTTCAGATTCCTGACTAAAGGGTAAATTAAAATTTCTTCCATGTCCCATTTCAATTACAATTTAGGCTGAAGGGTTAAAGAGTCATAATATTCATGTCTTACTTAATGATGTTGGGTATATTTCAAATTCATAAGAATTAACAAGAGTTGAACCATTTATTTGGTGACGTTACCCTCCTATATGCTAAGTCACATAGGCCCAGACATATTAATTCCAGAACTGGATGGAATTGTTCATTCTGTTCAGCTAGGAGTCATACATGCAGCCTGAGCTGTCTAAAATGCAGTGTCACTATGTAGACTTCCCTCTATGCTTCAGGTTCAGGTATTTGATAAGCAAGTGATAAGATGGTGCTTTGTAAACTTCAATGAAATTCCTTACAATGGAGCGATTTTGCTGAAAAATTAATTTCCATTTACATAGACTATCTAATAATAAAAAAAAAACACTATCTGAACTTCTAAGAAGCAACAACAACAACAAAAGTTTCTTATATGGCTTCACTCAGCAAAGGCTCAACAGACAACTTCTGAAGAGGGATCTAGAAACTTTACAATGATGTCTAGCAAGAGGCCAAAGAATAATACGAACAATAATAATAATAATAAGTAAGATAGATTTCACAGCTCTATTTACAGAACAGCAACGCCTTCCTCTAACCGGAAGCCGTCTCTTACTAAAAACGGTAAAGAAACACGAATACTTAAACATCAATCAGAATTTTAGCTCAACTCCCCCGCCACTGCCTTACTCAAGCCAAGAGGAGAGAAGCTAACTGGAGAGAAGAGAGAGATGTCCTGAAATATTCAGAAGACACCAAATAATTTTTAAAATTGTGTCCATTTAAATTATTTTGTAAGTAACAGATTCTCATTACCTAAGAGTCAAATAATAGTCATGTTTGAAGCAAAATGCACCCTTTATCTTGAACAGAATGATGTCTTAGGCTTATGTACACCTTGCCAGTTGTTTTTCTTAATGCATATACAAGGGGAATCAGGCCTGCTCTGCAGAAACGGTCTTTCATTTCCTTGGTAGTAAGTTAGGAAGCAGATTAAGCTAATGAAACAGGCAGAGTCATGCCAGGCTGCCTCAGTTGGTAGAGCATGTGAGTCCTGATCTTGGAGTCATGAGTTTGAGCCCCACACTGGGTATGGAACCTACTTTGAAACTGGCAGAGATTTCACTCTAAAAAGGAAAAACTAATGTCATTTCAGAATAGTTCCTTCATCCATAAAGATAAAGACCGTTTAGACCTACTTTGGAAGAATACATTCAGATGCTTAAACATGCAATGGGAAAACAAGGGGATGGGTAAATACTCATCTTCTACACTGCCGTCTTCATAGCAGGAAAGAGACATAGGCAGTGATGACCACCAGATGGCAAGGAATTGCCAAATATGGCTGAGAGTCCCCACCACATTTCTCTAAAAGTGAGCAGAGGGCAGAAATCCAAAGTCCCCAAGAGGGCACTGATTTAAACTGGATCTTTAAGAGAAAGACTCACCTCCAAGAACATCAATGAACTTTATGTCTTACGCCAAAATGAAATCTCAAGGAAGAAATGATAAGAATCCTTTCCAACACAGGAAAAGTGGGTCAAAGGATTCAAAAAGCCAGAGATAATGGAATCTTTATCATGACCTTCATTTGATCTGTGATCCTGAAGTCAATTATGGGAGCATCTGCCCAAAGTCCTTTCCCACTCAAGATAGATGCTGGAAGGGAGCTCCAAAGGAGAAGACAAGAACTCCATGACCCAGTGTTTCCATTCAGATGGGAAATAAACCAGATCCTTTGTGATTTCACTGTGAAATAAATTCAATTTAGGCTGAAGGGAAAGTTCTTCTGTTATAGCACAGACACAAAAGAAAACTCTTTAGTAAACTTCTACTTATCTCTGAGAACCAAGCTCTTCTCTAAGAGTATGCTTCTCAGTTTACAGGGCTTTGAAAACTAGACATTCCCACCGGTGAGAAGAAAGCACCAGAAAGAACTAAAAGCTAGGGAATATTCCCTCAGGTTAGTAACATAATGGTGTACACTCATTTGAACTTAAATGGACAGAGTAATACTGATCCAGCCAAGGGTGCAGATTTATTGAGGAACATGCTATAAATAGGGGGAAAAAAAAAAGACCCACAACACTGGATATCCCTTCACAAAGACCAAAAACCCCCCAAGATTATAAAGAAACAAAAGAAAGCCACATAGAAATACAAAACCTAGAAAACGCTTAGCAACTACAAAGCTCACACAACCGTCATGGTGAAAAATGCAAATATGCCAGCAGAGATGGCTACCACCTCATAGAGTGTCTGTGATTTGGGAAAAGATACCCCTAGCTCTGGAATGCAGCCACCCTGTGCCCTTGGCTAGCACTCTGGCACAGTGAACATCCTGCTCAGCTGTCCACTACAGCCCTTCTCATAAAAACAAAACAAAACAAAACAAAAAAAACCACATGCTATTTTTAGCGTGAAAAGAAACCAGTGAAAAGAAATTGGAACAAAAAGAAATATTTTTAAATAGTGAAAAAAAAAAATAACACCTAAACATCAAGCTAGGACTTGCTTCCTTTTCCTTCCCGTAAACCAAACTACCCTTATCAAACCACTCTTGAAATAATTCTAGACTCTGCATAATTTAAAAGCTTTAGAAGAAACCCCTAACTGCACAGAGAATAAAGAAATGCCAGCCTCCCAATCTGAGCTCCCAATTGACTAGAATAAGGGGAATTAAATATCAAAACTATGCAGATTATTCAAGTATATCAAACAAAAAGGCAAAGGATCAAAAAAAAAAAAAAAGTCATGAAAGTTCTGGGAAAGACTGCCAGTCTTCAGTGCACAAGAATCAATCATAATGACAAATTCTGATGGATTTTTTTTCTTTGCCTTTTTTTCTTTTTTTTTTGGTACATTAAAGGGTAATTGAGTCACGCTTAAGTGAAGTTTCGCAGTTTGAGTTCAATAAGCAAAGCCTAATTCTAAATGATGCTGGGACACCATGGGATATAAATCCATAAATAACTTTTAAATTTAAAAGGGAACAAAGAAAATATACTCTCCATGGTATGCACACCTCTATCTTTTTGGTGGAATAATTACCACCACACAAAGAGAAGTGTTACCGCTTTGGTTTGGTTTTAACAGTGCTCAGGGGCAAAACAACATTTAAGAGGGAATGACTTACGAAGATTGGTTAATTCTGAAGCTGACTATTTTGTTGCATATTTTTTTAAGAGTAATGAAGAATGTTCTTAGAAGCAAATCCTGTAAAGTTCAAAAACTACTCCCCAAAATAGTAATAAACAGGAAGGTTAAGATCCTAACTACTTGCTCCTTATGCCACTCACAAAAAGAAAAAAGATGCACTCTGACAATTTAAGCAGAGGAACTGAAGGCGTAAATCATGGCGGTGAAAAACGCACAGATTTACTGGCAGAAAAAGAAACGCAAATTGAAACAACTTTAAAGTTACACTTCAGAGCTATTAAAATACAATGAAATTATAAAACTCAATTTTGGTGGAGCTCTAGATAAACAGGTACACACTGCCTAGCAGTGAAACCAACCTCAATCTTTCTAAACAATCTAACAGGCTTTAATAAGAGCTGCTTAAAACCAGCAATTCCAAGGAAATAACTTGGGGAAAAAGAAATTATTTTACACCAAGAAATATTATATTTCATTATAAAGTAATGAAATTGAAAACAACCTCATGCTTCAAAATAAGGGAACAATTATACAAACCATGACATAGCAGCTCAGTATCTAATGGTATTTAAGCTAATAACATGGACACACAACCCTATTAAAAATAAACCTGTAGACAATGTTAACAGAGAGAAATGAATTTAAATATATCTATTCAGGGGCACCTGCGTGGCTCAGTTGGTTAAGCGACTGCCTTCGGCTCAGGTCATGATCCCGGAGTCCGAGGATCGAGCCCCACATCGGGCCTCCTGCTCGGCGAAAAGCCTGCTTCTCCCTCTCTCAGTCCCTCTGCTTGTGTTCCCTCTCTAGCTGTGTTTCTCTCTGTCAAGTAAATAAATAAAATCTTAAAAAAAAAATATTCATTCACCAAGAAAAATGCAATTAAATACATTTATGTACTAAATGTAAACAGATCGAATCAAAGGTAGATCCAGATAGACTAATCAATCCAAATATTTAGCAAAAATGAGACCTAAAACCAAAGGAACAGAATTAGCATTTAATGTACATACACTTTTATCCTTCTGTCCACAAATACTAATGCTGCTTCTATATCTCTAGTGCTAAGCTAGATGCTTGACATACAGTAGAGAAAAATAGAGATGCAGATACTGACCTCATTGAGTTTCCAAGGGAAATGCTTCTGCCCCCTACCCTTTTGCTTTTAAAACAAAAAATTTATTAAATACTGTAAGTAGAGCAAGAATTTTAAAAAAGGAAGTCGAGGTGGCCACACATACCATAAAGAGACCAAACCTAGTGTGAAGAAGATCAGGGAGGCCTTCCAAGATGTCATGGAAAGCTTCGGGTAGAGGGAGGGCCGTGACAGAAGCAGAGGGGAACAGCCCTGGCTGAGGCAGAGAAGGCCCTGGAAAGGTGAGGAAGATGTCTTCGGTGGCTGGAACACAGAGCACACAGGAGGAAAAGAGCCAAGGATGAAATGAAAGGTGGGCCTGGAGACCCAGCAGATTCAAACCTTGATCCTCAAAGCCAAGGCAAGCCACTGAAGGTCTGAAGCAAAGCAATGATCAGAAAGCATCTGCTCTAGTTTGCTGGATTGCATTGCGAGGAGGGAGGAGCTCAGGTGCAAACAGCAGGTGGGGAACAACTGCACAGGAAAAGCAAGTCTGGAGATTGTTAAAAGGTGAAAGGAAATGCAAGGAGTAACCTCACATAGTATCTCTTAGTCACAGAATCTGCTCCAAATACTGGTAGAAGGACTTAATGCAAACTTCTCCAACAGAGCTCAGGAAACACAGGAACCACCATGGGAAAACAAAGGGAAATGCAATTTTCAAAACAGAAACTGGGGGCACCTGAATGGCTCAGTCAGTTAAGCATCTGCCTTTGGCTTAGGTCATGACCACAGAGAACTGGGATCCAGTCCTGTCTCAGGCTTGCTCTCTCTACCCCTCATGGTACTCGTGCACTCTCACTTTCTCGCTCTCAAATAAATAAAATCTTAAAAACAAAATAAAAAATAAAATAAAAAACAAAACAAAACAACCAGAAACTGATTTGAATAGGCAATTTCCAGAAGAGGAAAATCTAATGGTTGTATATCTAAAATGATGCTCAACTTTAGTAGCAAGAAACAAAAGGCAAAATCAAAGGAATTAGTTACCATTTTATACCCACTGGATTGGCAAAGATTGGAATATCAGACAATGCGAATTATCAGTAAGATCATGTGAATCCCATACACAAACGCTGGTGATGTAAAATGGTACAGTTGTTCTAGGAGGTGATGGAACAGACTTAGGTGAAATTCATTAATTACCAAACTCACTATACTTATAAACTTTAAGAAACCCATTTTGGATGGAGGGATGGAAGATAGATACATACACAAATGTACGAACATATATGCACATATATAGAATCATCTGTAGGGACCCCTGGGTGGCTCAGTGGGTTGAGTGCCTGCCTTCAACTCAGGTCATGATCACAGGGTCCTGGGATTGAGTCCCACATTGGGCTCCTTGCTCAGCAGGGAGCCTGCCTCTCCCTCTGCCTGCTCTTGCTGCTGCTCCCTCTGCTTGTGCTCTCTCTTTCTCTCTACAATAAATAAACAAAATAAAATCTTAAAAAAAAAATCTGTATACACACATACACATACAGCTTTATATATCAAGATCCACAAAGCAACAGGTATGAAGATGTTCCTGGTGGCACTGTTATGAAAGTAACAGGTTAAAGACAACAAAGGTGTCCTTCCCTGTGGGAATAGGTAAGTAGAATTGGATGGATGGGTTCTTGGAATATTGCACGACAATTGAAACTAATAAAGAGGATGTATATAAAAAATGTGGACAGACTTTCAAAGATGGTATTAAAATTACAATAGAATGAGTTCTATAGCACAAAAAGAGTTAAAAATCACTACTAGTGAGACTCTTTGTGGCAGGGGGAAGAATGGAATCAGACTGAAGGAGGAAAACAATGAAATAAAATAAAACAAAGTATCAGAGGCCTTTTCACAAACCAGGATGATAATATGCCATCAAGGAGATACCTTCTGAATCTTATGCCCAAATTACAAAAATAAAATTTCTAGATGATTTTGAAACAAACTGTAATCTTTATCCATGATAAAACACTTAATGTTTTATCATATACAAATATCATGACAGCAATATTAGCAATTACATTTTTCTAATGAGTCTTATCATTTCTAGTTGTGTTACTTTCTGTTGTTGTTTGTTGTTGTTAATGACTGTGCTACCTCCCTTTTAAACTGTACTGTCTTAAAGATCTAAAAACCTGAATTAACAGAGATTCACATTAGCAGGCTGGAAAGGGCACATTAAGCCTAAAAGACTAGCATCTCTACTTTCCAAGAAATGCTTACATAGGTTGCATCATTTGCTTGACCTCTGATAACAGGAAATCTAGAATCCTGGGTTCCTGATCTCTGAGTTTTCTACTGAAGAGAATGCAGACTCCCATGGGCTCAAGAAATTGGCCAAGAAATGAAACGAAGAATAGCCTTGCTATTTAGAAGTACCTGGTTATCAAAAGGGGTGGGAAAACCTATTTCGTTTCTACTCTTAAAAAACACAAAAGTCTTTTAGTCTTTCTGAGAAAAGGTGGCATTATTTAGTGAAAGAGTAAGTCAGTG
Source organism: Spilogale gracilis (assembly GCA_004023965.1). NCBI lineage: Eukaryota > Metazoa > Chordata > Mammalia > Carnivora > Mephitidae > Spilogale > Spilogale gracilis. Next base: position 27,905 of record PITA01015299.1, read on the forward strand.
AAAGGAATACCAGGAAACTGCACTTGGGACGGGTGGGGGCAAAGTTTCAGACCCTCATCAGTTTGCCCATAATGTCCAGAAATTCAGAGACCTGAGACCCTTATGTGTAAGCAGAAGCCCCTGAAATGATTTAAGTCTGCACTGAGAGCAACATAATTAATGTTCTTTCTCTTAATGTCAGTATTATTCATTTTTATGTAGATTGGTGGTAACTTCTGCCACATCAACAGATTCTCATTATGTCTGCTTAAGCACATAAAATCAAATTAATTCATGTTTGCATTCTTCCTATCTGCCCTTAATTCCTGCACAGAAGAAACAGAAGCAGAAGGTTCTGGGGTTTATTACTGTGCTGAGTCACTAAATTATACAGGATTGAACTGTGGATCCTAAATTACTCAAAACTCTAACAATGTCCTCCGAAATTTACGTGTGTCACGGGGGCCCGAGGTATCCCTCCCAACACTGATATCAAAACGTTGGTTCAAAACTGTACCTGGGTCTCTTTTCAAGACTTACAAAGGAAACAATTCCTTCAGCTTTACCAAAACTGAGAAAGAAGTCCCACTGACAGTCTGACTTCAGATAAAACCGGAATTATTCAGGATTTTCCTGGGCAGACCATGACCATCTGTATCCTCTTAATTACAGGAGTTTCGATATGCACTTTGCTGACTCTACTATGGTGCCACAGTTTCAGGTCACTATGGTGTTGGAATGACCCTCCCAACCAGAACTATAAATTTGCAGAATAAAGAATTTTTCTGTACCTCCCTTCAGCACTGGGGTTTGCCCATAAAAAGACCTTCAATATAGATACTCTCATTCAAAAATGACAAACAGATTTCATGTTGACATGACTGATGGAGAAAGCTTGCAGAGCTGTGCTAAAAAGACCCACGGGGGCCTGTCTAGGCTCTGCGAGGAAGACTGATCCACGGGCCATGTCTTCCTGAGCACAGTGAGAGACGAAGTGCCTGGAGACCCGACTGAAGGCTTTCCAAGAATCACTGAGTTTTAAACCAGTCTTAGGTTTGCAAGTCACCCTTAAGCTTTTTGTAGTAACAATACAAACCAGGCATACTCTATGATGAGTATTTATTAGGAGACGCCATCAATGTGAAAAAGAAGAGAGGGAAACCAGGAGGGAGGCAGGACCCTAGCATACACTAGCCATGCTAGCTCCAAAAAACAACTGCTCAAGAAAATGCTTGATGATTTCAAACTTGATGTGTTTAAGTTGTCCAAATCAAAAGTGCAATAATTTCATTTATGGGGTCAAGTAATTCTATTTTTTATTAGGGAAGAAAAAAAGTAGAGCTCTTACCCGAAGACAAAGCCGAACACTTTTCTTAATGTTTTAGCCAGAAGCAATCGCAGACAGAACTTTAAAAACCTACTTCAAATATGTCAGTGTTCTACAAGAGGAATACAAAACCACAGTTCCTAAATCCCAGGTCTTGAAATGTGTTTCTCAAATAGGCTTTGACTTTCTCCAGAGCAGGAAAGAACCCCTCTAACTTTAATAAGGATACATGCAATTGTGGAACTAAATGAAAGCATAAAAAAATAAGGCTAAATACGTTTGCAGCTCTCGAAAATGAAACACGCAGATAAAAAAATTAATATTGACATGATTCTTTCTGAAGAGCCTATTTTTGCTGAAATACAAAGGACCTTTCCCCTGAAGACACAACGAATGTGACATGAGTGAGTGTTATAATATTAAATACGCTCCATGTTTTCCAGAGGAGAAATACTTGGAAAGTCAAATAGACAGAGATAAAGAATGAAGAAATACTCGGGCTCTTATTTTAACTTGTATCAACTCAGTTGAAAGTTTTCTAGTGTGACCTCTGTTTGTTCCAACAGAACAAGACTGAATATCCTATAAAGTTGAATAAGCATCTTGTACTTGATTGCTTTCAGAAGTTCTGTCTTGAACATGTGGGTCTTTCATTCAGATGCAAGTCCCAAAATGGGAAATGTTCTCAGAGATGCAATAAAGAGACTTTCGAGTCCTAGGGATTCGTGTTCAACAAAGGAACGGATGAACTAGTAAACTATGCCAAGCAACTGTTAGAAGACCAGCTACACCTGAGAAGATGAAAGTTCAATCCAGAAAATGAAGTTCAGAGAGCACACAAAGAATCCAGAGGATTGAAGGAAAGTGTCAAAAGATGGTAAGGGAAGTGATTCTCAAGGACTTAAAACCAGCCACTATATATGGTCTTCAGAGATTCTAACGCAACTCCTGGAAAGTGCGTGGCCAGACCACTGAAAGGAGGAGAAATGAAGCCTGGGGTCCTGGGTTCACCATGTCCTGGCTCTGTGATTATAAACGGGCTTCCTATACCTCTCAAAACCTCAGTTTACCCCCACGGAGGCCTGCGTGCCCTGCTTAGCTCTCTTGGGAATCACTAACATATACGTGAGCATAATATCAACTGCATGGTTCTGCACGGCCAGGCGATCAGAACAACCTTCTAATTATTACATCTGGTTTTCAGTTATCCACAGTGTGGCAATCGTTTGAGCAGGGAGGAGTCTGTTCCTTAAAAAAGCAGTTCCTTTGAGGTCTTCCATGTGCTGATAAAAGCCCTTCCTTCATCAAAGTGCTGGAAAAGGCAGACAGCAGGAGCCAAATGTACAATTTTCTACCCATTTTCAACTTTGCTCTTGAGCATCAAAAAGAAAGTCTTTCTGATTAAAATCAAAGATCACTTTATACTTCGGTCATATTTAACAATTTACTTTCCAGGGTTGAAAACCCAGTATAAAATTACTTGGTTGGGCGCCTGTGTGGCTCAGTGGGTTAAAGCCTCTGCCTTTGGCTCAGGTCATGATCTCAGAGTCCTGGGATCGAGGCCCGCATCCGGCTCTCTGCTCCGCAGGGAGCCTGCTTCCTCCTCTCTCTCTGTCTGCTTGTGATCTCTCTCTGTCTGTCATCAAATAAATTTAAAAAAAAAATCTTTAAAATTACTTGGTTGACTCATGTTGGCTGAAAAAGGAATATATATGTGAAACGTCAATACACATATTTAAATGCCAACTGTGCTCATATATAGACGCCTCTCGTGGCTCTTACAGACTGGATTTACACCTTTTTTAAGCCACCTTGGGGATAGCTTTTGAAAAAGACTACATTAAAATCTGAGTAACACTCTCAATGCAGGGGAAAACCCAGCTGTATGCTTGGGGATTATGTAAGATTTAGAAAGCTGACCACAAAAGTAGGTAGATAGGATCCGGAGGCTTGTGGGCATCTGAGAGGAAAAGTTTTCTGTCCTATAAAGGAGGCAGTCAGTAAAACACAGCATCACGGGTACTCTCAAAGGATCCTGGGAGGCTGCGTCAGCTCTGCTCACATTTGCTCAGGCCTGTAGGGAGATGGTTAGTCAAAAGACATTTAAAAAAAAAAAAGAAAGAAAGAAAAGAAAACCAGCAGCAGAAACCACTGGCCCTGCCTTAGAGACAGAAAAACAGAGGGTGTTTGCACTTCTTTGTCTTGGCACCAAATTCTTCCTTTTCATGAGACTTTCACAGTCTCTTGAGACCTGAGGAAAAAAAGAAAAAATCCCAGCTCCTTCTGGATGGAGACTTAGCATCACAGCAGGGCCCTGTGTCAAGTGGTGGGTACCGGCAAGTCTGAGGCAGACGAGGGGCCCCACAGCTGCACTTGGGTGTGGGAGCGAGGGAGAACGGAATGAGGTTGTGCAGAGCGGAGGTAGCACAGGCAGGATCTGTCCTGAGGATGGGGGAAAAGACACCCAGAGCTCATCAAATTCTCTCAACCCCAGCGGGAGAAACTGAGCACCCAGATGTGAAAAAGACTATTTACAGAAACGCCTCTTCCTGCCAATACCTGAATGACATCCATCTTTCTGGCTGACAAGTTTAAGTCGGTCCAGAAATGTGAGAAGACAGAACAGATCCATATACAAAGGCAAGAGGTGGCGAGAGTCTTCAGAATTTTCATGACACACTTCCTGTTAGCAAAATATACAAATAATTGAGTAAGGGCACGACTGCCATGGGACCCAGCTAGAAGGGTCTGGGCTTATGTGTTTGAAACAAAGACTATTCACGTGAGGAAGTCAGTGTGACGCGCTGCCACACATTCACAGGAGCATGTAACTGCGGCCTGCAATGCTTGTTTGCTGGGCTTCCTTCAGGAGCCTCCATCCCCACGGCTACACCACTACCTTGGCAGAAGAGCACAGCGGAAGCGAATGCCACGGAGCACTGGGGGCAAAGGTCTAAGAAGATAAATTCTGTCCAGACGGAAGTGCTAGGAGAGGCATCAGGAAAGGGGTAATTTCCAAGCCGCCTGTTTAGGGCTGAGGGCAGGAAATACCAGGTAGAGAGAACAACCAGCATGGGGAGACGCAGGAGGTGAGGCATGGTAGGATTTGAGAGATCAGAGAGCAGCTGTCTGCTTAGCCAGCATGCAAGGCGCGCAGCAAATGCTGAAGGGCAATGAAACGGTAAGGAGTCTGGCAGGTCTTGTATGTGTATGTGCTACTGAGACAGTCAACCCAACGGCATGGCCAAGAAAAGCGGGTCTCGCTAGAGGGAAAGAGAGCTGAGGACTCAGGGGCAACAGTGCTGGTTATTGAGACGGCAGGTCCCTTATTATGTCCACAAGGTAGAATACAAGCTCTCCCAGCGCAAGGATTCGCGTCTCCCTGTTCATGGATATGTCCCAGACATAAAACACAAGGTCAGATATGGATTATGCACTAAGGAAAGATGTGCCAATGGATTAGGAAGAAAACAGCACTGGGAGAGAGGAGTTAAGGGAAGAGAGTTAATGATTACTGAGTGCTCACTATGTGTTCGGACACCATTCTCATATCAAAGGTATTAACTGCTATGATTCTCACACACGTACGCTGGATTGCTTCCATATTTTACGACTCACATCTTCATCTCTCTGTGATCAGGAGAGATCCTAGAATTGATGGCATCCTTAGCAATATGTCACAGTTAAATTAGTAATGAGATTAATTCCTTAGTGGTACATAAAAGAGTAGTAAGCTAAATATATGATGGTGAGACAGAAGGGTCATTGATCATCTGCTTGATGAAATAAAAGTTTTAGTCATCTCAAGATACAGGTGATGGAGACTAGGGCTCTGTGAGGTTAAGTTTGTCCTCTTGGGCCTAGATGCATCTGTGTCTAAGCTCACTCCTACACCTGATCCCACTCAGCTTGGCAGTCCTAACATCCATATCACACTCTCCAGGTTCTCCTACCTAATCCTTTCCCCCACAAACTGGCAGAAAGACACTCTGAGGCCACTCTGATAGCTATGCCATCTCTCTTCCATCTCAATCCACGTGGGAGACAGAGAAGACAAAGGCTCTCTCTCTGTAGGCTTACAGAGCAAGCTAAGCAGTCAACATGGGGTTCACCACAGGGTAGGTAAGACTGTGTCAATCCACACTGGGTGATAACCCATCAGTCTGTGTAGACTTAACATTTTCAATCTCTCCATACCAAAATGGTAGGAAAATACCTTCTCAACCAATCTGTTCTTTACTGCCATGTTTCCTTACAAGATAAAAATCTTCATTGAGGAAAAAAGGGGGGGACATAAAAATAGGCAATTGTAACCATGAGGTAATAGTATTTTAGTATGTCTGTTTTGATGAACAGATACCTTCTGCTCTTTAATAGCACAAGCATCTGGCAATGGTATCAATGTTAAAAAAAAAAAAAATGGAAGAAAATGGCATTCTACAAAAAGTGAATCCTTGGAGCACCTGGGTGGCTCAGTCAGTTCAGTGTTGGACTCTTGATTTTGGTCATCTGGGCTCTGACCCTAGGAGCAGGTCGTCACCCAAGTAGAGAAACTGGAAAATTGGCTGATCTCAAACATAGTGTGAAAAGGTTCTAAGATTCCTGGACTGAAGATTCTGGGATGCGATGAATGTTTATTTTAGTCTCAATGGACAGTGAAAAGAACACTTCTCTGTGGGTTGAAGGATCTCCAGCTGAAACTGGGGAGCATTGTTCACATATCATGCAGATTCACCTCCTGAGTTATAGTGTCCAAGGGAGCTAGGGCACTACATTCAAATTTTTCTTATCTTATTTCCAACTTGACCTGGTCTCAATGCGTATCGCCCACAGTGAGCAACTTCCCTGTCATCAGCACTCAATACAGACATCCAATAACATTCTGCAAAACAAAAACTTAAATGGAGGCAGCATTCCAATTCAACTTTCTTTACCACTGCCTTATAAAAACACATTGTAAATAACTGCATATTATCATCATTTTGTGTGGTTTTAGGTACCAAGAGCGTTAAAAGTTCACTGGAATGGAAAAATATAATTTAAGAGAAAATCCCACCAAAGCTAAGCAATACATACAGATACATTTATTGGTTTCTGGGTTTAACAATGTTAACTGCAGACTACTCCAACTCTGAGATCCCCATTCAGTCACCTGATTTTCCTTCTATTTCTACAAGGCATGACTGCCTTTATCAGCAGAGAGGAAGCTGGAGTGGGTGGGGCAGGACCCAGACTAACAGTATATTGATTTCCACTGAGCTTCACAGCACATCCATGAGATAATTGCTAGTAGCTTCCCCAGACTCAAGAAAAGGTAGCAGAGGGGCACCTGGGTGGCTCAGTGAGTTAAGCAGCTGACTCATGATTTCAGCTCAGGTCAAGATCTCAGGGCTGTGGGATCAAGCATCACCTCAACATGGATTCTGCATGAGGTTCTCTTCGCTCCCTCTGTTCCCTCCCTCAGGCTTACATGCTCTCTCTCTCAAATCAATAACAAAATCTTAAAAAATAATGTAACAGATACTAAATGAGGCCAGATCTCTTAGGCCAGAGCCTAAGGCCACAATAGGTCCAGGATTTGTACTTGGCCTGCCCAACTCCCGAACAATCATTCTATATGACCACCTACATCTTTTAACTACAAAACATAAATATGGTAACAACAGCCTAAACTAACATGTTTTGAATTCCTGTAAACTCTCCCCTTGAACCTGATTTTTGTTCCCATCTCAACAATACCACCACTGATTTCCAAGGTGAAAAATGAGTTTATAATCCATAAATCCCAAACCAACATCATGTACGTCTAAACTAATGGGACTCCTTTTGTCTCAGCCTTGGAGAAAGGGTGGTTTGGCAACTGCACGGTGGCAGACCTGAAGGGGAGCAGAGTCGGGAACTCCTGCGGGGATGCCTGAATGACAGGAGAGCACACTTTGCATCGGGATGGCACTGAGAGAGGCTTCACCAACTCTGCAGGTGTGCGTCAATTTACAGACTTCTAACAGATCCACAGGCGCGTCTGTGACAGGAGGAGCAAGCCTCTAATCGAGAGACGGGGAGGGAGGATGAACAACATAGCAGCAATGGTAAAAGTCATTTATTTTCCTAATTAAAATCTCAAACTGGTGGGAGTAGCCTATTAAAAACACAAAACAAACCGAATGGGCAAATGTGTATTTTAGAGGTTAGCATCAGCATTATTTTTTAAATGATGACACAGATAAAAAGAAGACATTACAATCTTGTGTTATTTTCTTATTGCCTCCATCTTTGGGTTCTGAACATTAGGATACCATGTCATCTGCTTATAATTTGAGCCGATGTACTCAACAAGACTATTTGTGTTTAAACCGTGTCAGAAAATTACAATTCTTAAAAAGACATTTAGAGAGCAATTCCTATTTGCTAAGTGCTTTCCAGTTTCTTTCTTTTTTTTTTTTAAAGTAATTCTTAACAACAACTATGTACAGTGAGTCAGAGTTTTTACTCCTTAGGTCTTTTTTATTTATTTAATTTTTTAAAGTAAACTCTGCGCCCAACGTGGGGCTCAACCTTGTGACCCTGAGATCAAGAATCACTTGCTTTACTGACTGAGCCAGCCAGGAGCCCCATATGCTTCCTCTTTCAAAAGGCTGAGTCAGGGAAGGTACAAATAGGTTAAGTGGTTTACGTGGGGTTGCATACAAGATTGGTAGCAGAACCTAAAAAGCTACTACGACTGTTGCATCTCAAGCGGTGACTCATCCTGGTGGATCTCATTCCACGCTCAGCTCCATTTCAGAATCTCCTGGGAACTTTGTCTCAAAGATTCTACAGATTCCCACACCCTCCTCCAAACCTACTGACTCAGAATCCATAAAATAGGTCCTGATAATCTTTTCATGTAACAGCGCTCCCCAGATGAGTCTACAGGGCCATCCAGTTTGGGACCTGCCACTGGTGGGTCTTCTGGAAGCATCCCCGGCCCCCAAAGCTCCTCATAGGTAGGACTAGATAGAAAACACCACAGCTCTCCTGCAGGAAGGTGCCTCTAACAACCCATTAGATATCACTTTCAACTCAGAGGTGTTCATCATGTTCTCTCTCAAAAGCAATGGTTGTGGGCATTTTGACCTTTTCCTGGAAAAAAAAAAAATTCCCCTTCAGTTCCTTTTACCTGATAATAGTAGCAATTCCATTTCAGCACTCATTCTACAACCAGCTTCTACTTTTCATTTTTCATCCCTCCTAGAATTATCCAAACATTCCATGTCCAGCAACACCATGACCAGAATGAGCCACCACTGATGAAGAACTTACAAGGTTCCTAGGGACTAAGCAGTGGTTGACTTCTATTATTATTTCATTTTATACACCTGAGAGAGATGTTCCGATTTCACAGATTTAAAAAAACATACAAAAGTTGAACATGTTACCCAAGGATCTACTATTACTAATTCCCAGAACTCAGGTTCAAGCTAGATTAGTCTAACCCCAGAATCAATACAATCATTTTCTATTTTTCTCAGTTTTTTTAAAAGCTTCTCTTTTGGCTCTCTAATCCTCTGTATTTAATCACTTTGCAGCACAAAACCATATAAAGTCCTTCCCCATAAGTTTTGGCCAATCCAAAAGAGAATCCTTTAAAAAATCATATACTGAGGAGTGACAATACCTGCAAACAACAATGCAATGTGATATGTCACATTTATTTCCACTGCCAAATCAAGAAAAGTTATGTTAAAATATGAACTCAGATGACTGAAATGTATGAATAGTACCTAATCCAAATTTTTTGGCTTGGACTATCTGAAGCATAATTTGTAGACATAGAACAAGAGAAACAAAGATAAAGTCAGACCAAGACGAAAACAGAGAAACAAAATGGGGTTGAGAACAAACAATGAAGCAACTGCACCTCTGTGTGATGCTTAAAAAATGTAGGCTTCCTGACTCCTTATATAAACCCAATGTCATGAAAATAAAATGTGAAACTGAAGGAGAAAAAAAAAAAAGGACATAAGAATACAATCCTCCATATGAACAAGCTATTTAAGGAAAATCATAGGACCATATCAATTGCTATAAAAAAAGCATTTGACAAAATCTGATATTCATCCATGATTGAAATTCTCAGGAACTTACAAATAGAAAAGAACTACCCCAGTGTGAAAAAAGCATCTATAAAATCTACTGGGACATGTGGGTGGATCAGTCAGTGAAACCTCTGACTTCAGCTCAGGTCCTGATCCCAAAGTCCTGGGATCCAGACCCTTGTTAGGCTACCGCTCAGTAGGGAGTCTGCTTCTCCCTCTCCTTACCTCTCCTCCCTACTGATGCACATGTGTGCTCTCTCTCTCTCAAATAAATAAATAAATAAATAAAATCTTTTTTAAAAAGTTTTTTTAAAAGAAACAGCATCTACCAGAAAACCTACATCATACCTAATGACTGAGAACTGAATGCATTTCCCCTAAGATTTGAGACCAAGATGTTTGCTCTCATCACTCTTATTCAACATAATACTAGAAGTTCTTGCCACTAAAATAAGGCATGACAATGAAGTAAAGGCATACAGAAAACACAAATAAATAAATAAATAAATAAATAAATAAATAAATAAAACTTTCCTCTTTGTAGATGTCACAATTGTTTACACAGATAATCTTAAGGAATCTACAAAAGAAACGATACTAGAACAAACAAGTTTCAGCAAGGTCACAAAAGAAAAGATGAACAAAAAAAATAGATCATATTTGTATATACAACAATGAACAAACAGAAATGAAAATGATACAAGTTATAAATATCTCCAAAGAAAATTAAATACTTAAGTATACACTAAACAAAACATGTACATGATCTGTATGCTGAAGAATTTAATAACATTGAAAGAAATCAAAGAAGACCTAAATAAACAGAGACATGGCGTTCATGGACTGTAGGACACAACACAGCAAAAATGTCAGTGCTCCACAAACTGATCTATAGTGTTAATGAAATTCCTATAAAAATCCCAGAAAACTTTCTGTAGACATAAAATACCTTATTACAGAATTTATATGGAAAGGCAGAAGCCCTACAATAGCTAAAACAACTTTGACAAAGAAAAATAAAGAGAGTGGGACTCCTGGGTGGCTCAGTCAGTTACACAGCTGCCTTAGGCTCAGCTCATGATCCCAGGGGATCCCAGGGTCTCATGATCAAGTTACACATCAGGCTCCTTGTTCAGTGGGAAGGCTGTTTCTCCCTCTGCCTACTACTCACCCTGCTTGTACTTTCTCTCTCTCTGACAAATAAGTAAAATCTTAAAAAGAAAAAAAAGAGTAAAGGGGTAGACTTACTCTGCTTGATATTAAGACTTACTATGTTAGTCACAATAATCAAGCCAGTGTGGAGGGATAAACACATGAATCAATGGAATAGAAGGAAGAATCCAGAAGTAGACCCACAGAAATCTACTCAACTCTTTTTAATGAAGATTTCAAATTAATAAAGACAGGGTAGCCTTTCCAACAGATGGTGCTGAAATAACTAGAAATCCATAGAGAGAGAAAAAAAATGAACACTGACCTAAACCTCATACCTCATACAAAACTTAACTCAAAATGGATCACGGGCTTAAATAAGACACTAAAACTTTTAAGAAAAAAAACACCAAAACTTTTAAGAATAAAAAAAAAAAAAACAGGAGAAAATCCTTGGGACCCACAGCTAAGCATAAGAGTTCTTGAACTTGAAGCAAAAAGCATCATCTGTAAAGAAAAAGCTGATAAACTGAAGCTAATCCAAACTTAAAACTTTTGCTCTGTGAAAACCCATATGAAAAGGATAAAAAGACAAGTTAGAGTGAGAAAAACCTTTACAAATCAAAAATCCAACAAAGGACTAGTATTTAACATAAATAAAGTCCTCTCAAAATTCAGAAGTCAGGAGAAAATAAGTCCAATTTAGAAGAGAAAATGGCCAACAGACATGAAAAAATGCTGTACTGAAGACAGTATACAGATGGAAAGTAAGCGTATGAAAAGATATTGACACCATTAGCCATCGGGAAAATGCAAATTAAAACCACAGTGAAATTATCTCTATAGACCTACAAAAATGGGTAAGATTAAAAAAAGGGACTGGATTAGCAAGAATGCAGAGAAAACAGATCACTGATACAATGCAGTGCCAATGGAAAATGCTATAGAGTCTGGAAAACCATTTGCCAGGTTCTTATAAAACTATACATGCAAACATCACACAACCCATCAATTATATTCTTGGACATTTATCCCAGGGAAATGAAAATTAGGTTCCCACAAAAAGCTGTATAGGAATGTCCATATTGTTCAGTTTTATTTGTAATAGATGAAACCAAAATCAGCCCAGATACCCTTCAACAGGTGAAAGGTTAAACTTTAGCACATACATGCTTGAGAATATTACTCTACAGTAAAAACAAACCACTCACACATACAATTTAGATGAACCCCCTGAATTTACAGAGTGAAAAAAGCCACTCCCTAAAGATTACATACTGTAGGAGTCCATTTAAAGAACATTTTTCAAGTGGCCATCTTTTTTAGAAACGGAGGGCATGTTAGGAGTTTCCAGGACTTGGGGATGGAAGTCAGAAAGAGGTGAGTATGCCATAAAAGGGAATCATGATAGATCTTTTTGGTTCAGTTCTCTGGGCTGTGAGGGAGGATATATGAATGCACACATTTGAAGAAATTGTATAGAACATAATACACACACACAAGAAAGTATACATTAACCTCTGGACATCAATGGATTGTATCAATGTTAATATCCTATAATATACTCTGGTGTTGTAAGACTTATGGTGGAGGCAAACTGGGCAAAGTACATAAGAGATCTTTCTATATTTTGTATAACTGCTATGTGAATCTAAAATCTCAATAAAAATTTAAATTAACAGGAAAAAAAAAACAAAAACAAAACAAAAAAAGATGTAAGTTGCCGACCAAGACAGATATATTGTTTAAGTGTGGGGATCCTAAAAGGTAAATGATATCACATTTTTTTAAAACATTTTATTTATTTGACTGAGAGAGATCACAAGTAGGCAGAGAGGCAGGCAGAGAGAGAGAGGAGGAAGCAGGCTCCCTGCTAAGCAGAGAGCCCCATGGGGGCCTTGATCCCAGGGCCCTGAGATCATGACCACAGCCAAAGGCAGAGGCCCAACCCTCTGTGCCACCCAGGTGCCCAAATGATACCATTTTTAAATGTATCAAAGGCAGGCCTAAGATAGTGGGGTGTTTTTATTCTGTTTTCTTTTTCCAAAATAGTGTTTTGAAAAACAAAGGACACCTTTTTATTTGAAGGATCGCTTTCCCAATTGAAAGTTTGATAGAACACAACAAATACAGAATACCAACAGAATTCACCCAGAGAACTAGCTCTTGCTTATCTCCAGCAACAAGAGATAAGTAACACACAAAATCTAAATTACATCACGAAATCCCACACTTCATTTTTATCAATTGTTTCAGCCAGCCCTATTCATAATAAAACTCTGCCTTATATTGCTACCAAGAAGCCCAATAAACATGTATTTGGAAACACAAAACTTGACTTCCTAAAATAAAATGCCTTTCCGGTGATATTTGCAAAGTCAAAAGGTGGCCTCCCCTGTCTTAAGATATGCAGATAATTGCTCCTCAGTTTATAAGGTCAAAATCCTACACATTTATATGCATGGCATGCAATTTTACAAGCTGGAAAACCTGGAGCAAATCATTAGCTGGACTGTAAACTTAATCACTGGCAAGATAGGCCAGCAAATCAAAGGAAGATTAAAAGGACAGGGAGAAAAGCATTTAAATATCCACAAAGGTAGTACTATACTCTGTTGCTAAGTAGGAGGGAAGCATGGCTGGCTCACAGAAAAGGATGTCAGTATCAGCTCTCTGTTCTGTGACCACTTCCTCTAAAGGATGGTCCAAGAACTAACCCACATTAATTGCTCTGTAGATTCCTCACTTCCTCCCCAGACCTACTAAGACACAGTATGATAGAAAGTAGGAAGGCAGGGAAGGTAGGGAGAGAGGAAAGGAGGGAAGGAGGGAGAGAGGTGGAAGGGAAGGGAAGGGAAAGGAAGGGAAGGGAAGAGAAGGGAAGGGGGGAAGGGAAGGGAAGAAAGTTAAGAAAGTTAAGAAAGTTAAGAAAGTTAGAAAGAAAGAAAGAAAGAAAGAAAGAAAGAAAGAAAGAAAGAAAGAAAGAAAGAAAGAAAGAGGAAGGAAGGAAGGAAGGAAGGAAGGAAGGAAGGAAGGAAGGAAGGAAGGAAGGAAGGACGAATGAGCTGGATGGAGGGAGGGAGGGAGGAAGGAAGGAAAGCAAGAGGGAGGGAGAAAGGAAGAAAAGAGTGGGCCACTGTGAACAAAATATCAAGTGACTTTATATACATTAGAGTCTCAGAACCTATGATGAAATAATTCCTTGCTTATAATTTATTATGCTCTTCGTCATATAGCACAGTCTGGAGACATTCTGGTTGTTAGAAATGGGGATTGAATTATCACGATGCCACCAACAATCCTGCGATACACAGGACAGTCCTGTAACACAGAATTATCTGGCCCAACACATCAGTCATGCTGAGGTTGAAGGTCACTGACATAGAAGACTTGTGTTCGGTTGAACAAGAGGAAACTCACATACTATAGAAACATGTGAGAATATGGGGTGCCTGGGCGGCTCAGTTGGTTAAGCAACTGCCTTCGGCTCAGGTCATGATCCCGGAGACCCGGGATCCAGCCCCACATCAGGCTTCCTGCTCGGCGGGAAGCCTGCTTCTCCCTCTCTCACTCCCCCTGCTTGTGTTCCCTCTCTGGCTATGTTTCTCTCTGTCAAATAAATAAATAAAATCTTAAAAAAAAAAAAAAAAAGAGGGGCGCCTGGGTGGCTCAGTTGGTTAAGCGACTGCCTTCGGCTCAGGTCATGATCCCAGAGACCTGGGATCGAGTCACACATCCGGCTTCCTGCTCGGCGGGAAGCCTGCTTCTCCCTCTCTCACTCCTCCTGCTTGTGTTTCCTCTCTGGCTGTGTTTCCCTCTGTCAAATAAATAAAATCTTAAATAAATAAATAAAATCTTAAATAAGTAAACAAACAAACAAACAAACAAATAGAAAGAAACATGTGAGAATAAACTTAATAACTTAGAGCTCCTAAGGGGAACTGAACCCTCCAAGGGCAAAGGAAGATCTTACTCCCTTCATGCTCTTAAGTCTGACTCATCCCAAGAAAGATTTTTTTTTTTTGTGATCACTATGCTTTAAGAGCATCAGTTTAGGAGCCACAAAGTCAAGGATAGAATCCCACTTTTGCCACTTAATATCTCAGTGACATTCAACTAGGCAGTTACCTTTGGCAAGTCTCAGTTTATTGTCTATAAAGGGGGATTCGTAACTGCTCTTCTCTCTAAAAACTATTAGGAAAATGAAAATATGTAAGAGAGGGCTGTCTGAGAGACTCAGCAGAGTTCCCACATAAGAAATGTGTTTTGTTACTGCTAATGGACTCTCTCCCATTCTTACCCCTATCTATTACTTCTCGGCTACCAAAGGAGAGAACCCCTTCTGATTCTGCATCATTCTGGGGTTGAATTTAACTACTTTTGAAGATGAAGATGCCGGCAGGTTATCCACAGAGAAAGCAACTGCATCTCGTGTACAGACTAATGTACAGCTCTTATCTCATCCCAGCATCTTTATCAGCCACTTCCCTCACTCCACAAATACTCATAGAAGGGAAAACTTAACCATGCAGAAACCAACTTTCCTATGCTTTAAACAGTAGTTCATAAGACTGACGCCAAGGAAATGCATGGCAGATATATGCCTTAAGAGTTGCCCATAGATGGGGCGCCTGGATGGCTCCGATGGTTAGGCAACTGCCTTCAGCTCAGGTCATGATCCCAGAGACCCGGGATCAAGTCTCACATCGGGCTCCCTGCTCGGCGGGAAGCCTGCTTCTCCCTCTTTCACTCCCCCTGCTTGTGTTCCCTCTCTGGCTGTGTTTCTCTCTGTCAAATAAATGAAATCTTAAAAAAAAAAAAAAAAAAAAAAAAAAGAGCTGTCCATAGAAACAACGTGTTTCCCTGAACCTCTAGTCACACAAACCAGATGCTCAGCTCAGAAATCTATCTAGCCAACAAATATTTACTGCACACATTGAGAGCCTGGTTATGTTCGGTAATGAAAAGAAAATGGTGAACTTACGGACATGGCTCTATGTTTGCACCTAAAGACTCCCAATATGCACTAGGGTAACTAATTAGATAAAGGAAAAAACCTTTCTGTTAAGGGAATATTACTGAATGTGCGAATGGATCTTCCTAGGGGCCTCAAACCACAGAGGCAGCTGAACTATAGTGGTCAAGAATCCAAACACCAATCAGCTTTTCTCCCTACAATCAATATAACTGAAGCACTTTGGGTCTTAGTTGCTCAGAATGTTAATAACAGATAAAACAGGATCTACCTCATGGGGTTCTCATGAAGATGAAATTAGTTATTACATACAATGCAGTCCAACAGGACCTGGTGGTCAATTAATAGTGCTATTATTATACTCACTAGTAAAGAATCTGAAGGTTCCATTCTCCTGTCTTATAGCTCTTGATTCTTCAATGTGTCTACCCTAACATCTCTCAACAGCTTGCAGATTCACTCACTCTCTCCAGACATACTACCACCAAAAACTTTGACAAAGTCTTCCATTTCCCGCACTCAGAGCACTCCAAGTAAAGCTCCCAGCACATGGCACATGGCCTCCAGCAGCAGTCATCTGAACTTCATCCGTAGTTGCAGATATCAAGATAATGGTCCAAATGCAATCACATCTGTTTACATCCCTGTTAGAACTTGTGAGAAACTGGGAATACAGGCTTTGAGCACATCAAGTTTGTTTCCTACCTCTGTATTATACCTTCTCCTTAGTTGTTAGCCAGCCTAGATCCTTAAGACCATCTTTTTTAAAACTGAACCAAGTATGAATCATTATTTAAGTAACTGATCCATGTAGATATTGATAAGCCACTAGAGAAGTCCAGGTACCTCCCTCAGTGTTACAGTCACACCATCTGGGTTGGGAACCTAGTTTCTACTACTTGAACTTCAGCTGGATGGACTAGATAGCATCCCTTAAGCTGAGATATGCTTTCTCACCTATAAAATGGAGATTAACAATAATACTAATGACGTCACAAAGCTCTGAGGAATACTGACAGAAAATCATTTTTAAATCAGCACAATGCCTAGCACATTGTCGGCACTCAGTAGAACTGAAGCTATTACTACTTTGAGAGGACAGCCATGAAATTATTTTAAAAATCAGCTAAATCCATTCGCACTGAAAAAAGGAATACCAGTTTGTGTTAACAATTGATTGGAATCACACAACTGTTCTCCAAAAATTGCCAACTTCCAGAAGGACTGACACTTGGCGGGGTGAACATCTCACATCAACTATTGTCTATAAAGTGAGCCTAATGATCATAATAAGTTAAAGGATCAAATAAGTTGGAGTCAGTACACGATGTGTAACAAACCACACTGACTGGTCCTAGAACCATCCCTTTAAAAACATAGATGATCTTCCTTTTTCTATAGTAAAAACCAACCTCTGGTTATCTCTACTGCTCTCAGTGACTTCATGTGCTTTCCAGAAGGTAAATGTCTACATCAGAACATTCTATGACCTAGAATTTTATTCTCTGAATCATCTATCTGCTCTCCATTCTTGGGTGAAAGCCAAGTAGACTCGCCAAAAAAAATGGCTGACTGAAGGGATTTTTTAAGTCTTCCGAGCTATGTTTCCACTGGAACACAAAAATTAAATGGTTTGGGCATTGATAACCTCCATACAGACTCATGTCATTCAGAGGATTCAGAAACAGGTCTCTCACAGAGTAGATCTGAGCCAGGTGACCACAAACGCAGGGATAGAGGATGAGGAAGGTCCTAATAATATTAAATTTAAAATTTTTTAAACAGATAAAGTAGACGCCTGAAACCAACACTTCTTACACATGAAAGCACTGAACTTTCAAGAGCCAGTGTAATGATTTTAAACTGGCCAGCATCTGTAAAAGTAGATTCCTAATTCTAAAATAAAGAGCAATCTTTGACACTGATGAAAAGTAACAGGGTAAACACTGTGGGGCATAGGCCACTTTCTCTCATACTGACACAAGCAAAGTCTTCTGTCAAAAACTCTGACTGCAATAGGTTTAGAAGTGAAAAGCCAATTTGTATACCAAATACCCTTTCTCAGGCTTGAAAGTTGGAGGAGGAGACTTGATTTCAACCCTCTGCACTTTAGAACAAGGAAAGATGAAATGTAGTAACATCGCCATCAAGGAATGCCTGCAATTTCATTGCTGCTAAAGCTTCCAGATGTCTTAGCTCAAAGACTACAGAGCTATTGAGTTAGGTCCTGAAAAGAAAATTGACAAAACCTGACTATGAAAGGGCAAAGAAGAGAAGAAGAAAAAGGAGAGGGAGGAAAAGGAGAAGAAGGAGGAGGAGGAAAAAGAAGGAGAGGCAGGGAGGAGGAGGAGAAGAGAAAGAAGAAGAAAAAAAAACAATACTTTCATCACCCATCACCTTGTTTGTGAAAATGCAGGGCTTGGTTAATACAAAAGGCTAACATAGGTATTCACTGAGATGGGAGATTAGGAAAATCCAAGACTTGAAATGACAAGATCCTTCGCTAAATTGTTCCTGTAGTTAAATCTGACAATCCAGTTAACCTTAACTATCAAGCTATGGATTACCTTCCATCCAATAAATACCTTAAGGATAATAATTGAGTCTGATTTTCAGTTTGATCTTCAGACTGCAACATGAATCATATTCTGCTACTAAAAAGAATGCAACAGCTGTCCCCATATCCCCTGCAGAAAAGCTTAAGTGGGAAAAACTGAAAATATCTTTCTTCAATAAGTATGAGAATACTTATGTGCAAAATCTCATGATTTGGCCGTCCCTTGGCAGAACACTCGCTAAATCGATTCCATGTGGTTCACAGAGAATCCTCCCAATCCTCAGTTTCTCTGACATGGATTTTTGTTTGCAGGTATGGCACTGTATTATAAGGCTGCCTTTTTAATTAAATCCAGATTATGAATATGGGCCTACTGCCGAAGTGACAAGGGAAATAAGCTAAATATTAAAATAACAAGAAGGAAATACACATGAAATCATGTCTGCAGTTCATTATGGAAATAGTTTATCTGGGCATGACTGATTTCTGGGGCAGAGCGTGATGCCTTCCCCCTAGGAATGGTCCACTTATCAGAAGATTCCATTTTAAGATGATATTAATTAACTTTAAGTAGACCGTAATATCTAAGTCAGCTAACAACTCAAACATACACACCAGAAATAAGAACCACAGCCTTTTGTGTGAGCAACGTAAAAATACTGTAGAACCTTTTAATGGTTAAAAATTTTGGGGCACCTGGGTGGCTCAGTTGGTTAAGCGACTGCCTTCAGCTCAGGTCATGATCCTGGAGACCCGGGATTGAGTCCCACATCGGACTGCCTGCTGGGCGGGAAGCCTGCTTCTCCCTCTCTGACTCCCACTGCTTGTGTTCCCTCTCTGGCTGTGTTTCTCTCTGTCAAATAAATAAAATCTTAAAAAAAAAAAATTCACGCCGTGGGGTATATAAATATTCCACTGTTGTGTTAAAATTTAACTTTTCTAATCAAGTTAGGCATTATAGGGACATGTTCAAATGACACAGGAATTAACTTGAAGGGATTCCACTAGCCAAATATAGGACAATCAATTTGAACACCAAATTGAGGATGCTAGCCATTGAATAAAAGCAAGGACGGATGAGCTCTCATGATAAACATCAACAAGTGAACAAACAAATAATCTGGGGAGAAAAGAAAGTACTTCCTTCCAGTAGAATGCCAACTAATGTGGAGAAATCATCATAAAGGAATCACAGAGTTAGAAAAAAGCACCTTCTGGCAACTGTCACAGTATCATCAACAATCATTAATGGATATCGAGACTAGTGGTAAAGTTCTGATGAAAAAAAAGCAAATTTACCCAGATACACAGTAACATCCAATAAATCATTTATTAATAATAACCTGAGAATATAATACCTTCACGGTTGAAAAATCTAGTGAATACCAGTTTTAATCTTGGGTTTTAAAAAATATCATTTGAGAGGCACCTGGGTGGCTCATTCATTAAGGGTCTGCCTTTGACTCAGGTCATGATCCCAGACCCCTGGGATCAAGCCCCACATTGGGTTCCCTGCTCAGCAGGAAGCCTGCTTCCCATTCCCTCTGCTTGTGTTCCCTCTCTAGCTGTATTTCTCTCTGTCAAAAAAAAAAAAAAAAAAAAAAAAGTATTACTTGAGGGAACACCTGGATGGTTCTCTCGATCATGGTCTCAGGGTCCTGGGACTGAGCCCCGTATCTGGCTCTGTGCTCGACAGAGAATCTTCTTCTCCCTCTGCTCTTCTGCCCCACTCATGCTCTTTCTCTCTCTCTTCAAATAAATAAATACAATCTTTAAAAAATATATATATCCCTTGACATCCAATGCTTCCCAATTTGATGCACTGAGAAAAATAACACATCACCTATGATTTTTCCAGCTGAAAATGCATGACCTAAATCTAACCATAAGGAAATATCAGAAAACTTAGTTTGAGGAACAATTTGAAAAACAAAACCAAACAAAACTAAAAACGCAAACCAAAACAAAACAAAAGCAAAAAACCAGCCTCTTCTCCTCAAGATGACAATTTCATAAATGCAAAGACATACTGAGGAATTGTTCCAGATTAAGGGAACTAAAAGAACATTACAACTGATGCAGTGCATGATCCTGGATTGGAAAGAAAACTGCCATAAAGGACATAATAAAGACAAATGGCATAATCTGAATATGGAGTATGTATTTCGATAAAAGCATCACATCAAGATGGAATTTCCTGATTCAGACTATTTACTTCTGTTATGTATGAAAATAACCTTTTTCTCAGGATATAGAGAAATATTTATTTATAAGTTATGGTGTATAATGGTTGAAACTTTATAAAACAAATACAGAAAATGACTTCATAAAACAAATACAGAAAAATGACTTAAAATGGATGAATCTGAATTCAAGACACAGTTTTGCACTATTTTTCCAACTGTTTTTTGAGGTTTGAAATTATGTAAAAATACAGAGTTACCCAAAAAAAACCTCTTAAAGGTGTAGAGAAGATATGAATAATTTAACTCAGTCATGAAGCCACAAATTTGAGTATCGTCTGTATCTCAAGCTCTGTTCTTTTTTTTTTTTTTTAATGTATCTCCCTTATTTGATATCACGTTAATCCATTTTGGTATTCTCTAGAACTCTCTGGGTGAATCTATAACGTTGTTTCTATGATAAATTAGATTGAGTAATATTCCTCTAATATCTTTGCATATCCAGGAATGTTACTTCAGCAATATTTAGGTAAGAATTGTATTAATTCTTGTTTTAGAGTAAAGAATATATGCAAAGATACACTGAGGTCTTCTTCTTGACCCTAAATAAATATGGATGATTTCACTGTCAGCTTTTTGTTACCACCTTTTTTTTTTTAGCTTACTGAAAGCCAGCATCCATGATCAAAGCTTGGTTTAATATATAGTTTAGAATTTGCACAACAGTAGTCCAGCCATATAATGTGATTATTACTGTCCAAAGCTACCACACAGCAAACAAAAGGTTAAAACAGCAACTCACATCCAAAGTTCCAAGAATTTCATTAATTTGGTAAGTAAGTTCCCCTATTGGTATGTATGCGTTTATTTTTTCCTAGCCTTAAGAAATCTGAATACACTTCAACACTGGGGACATGAGTGTAAATAGTGCATTGGGAAATCTCTAAGTGAGAAAATCTTCAAAGTTTTGCTGGACTCTTTTTTCTTAGCATGTGTTTTTCTTTTCTTTTCTTTTTTTTTTTTTATTTAAAATATTTTATTTATTTATTTGACAGAGAGAAACACAGCTAGAGAGGGAACACAAGCAGAGGGACTGAGAGGGGGAGAAGCAGGCCTCCCGCCGAGCACAAAGCCCAATGTGGGACTCGATCCCGGGTCTCCAGGATCATGACCTGAGCTGAAGGCAGTCGCCCAACCAACTGAGCCACCCAGGCGCCCTCTTAGCATGTGTTTTTCACTGTGTCTAGAGGTCTTGTTAAAATCGGTTAGGGTGAAGAAATGACTGCCGGGGGGGTTGGCAATCACAGCAGAATCTCATCCCATAGATTTTTTTTCAACTTTCCTTTTTTTTCTCAGAAGGACTGAATTTGTTTTACCAAGCTGAAATGAGTATTTAATGATGGCACTTAAAAATAAGATGCTACGGTTATTTATATTTTAAAAATAGTATTTACAGATAATGTTTAAATGGAAGACAATCAGAAAATTGGAACTGGAGAGTCCTTCCTCTTATTAGCAGAGCACACAAGATGCCTCATTGCTTTGCTTGATCATCCATGAACACTGAGCACTGTTTGAATTCATCCCTAATCAAAACTTCACTTAAAAAAAAAAAAGAGAGAGAGAGAAGTCCAGTTATCTTGCTGATCAATTCTCCAACAGCAGAAAAATGCCACAACACTCAGAATCTGTGAAGCAAACATGTAATCAATTGTTTACACTCAATTAAGCAGAAAATAAAACCCTTCTATTTGGAAGAAAATTATCTCTAAAACACAGATCTGCAAAGAAACGTAAAATGGAAGGATAGTTAAGGTAGCTCCAAATGAACCTGGGTCACAACTAACTAGGAAGTATTTCCCCAGGAACAAGTTTTGTGTCAAATAACCCTTTCCGCTGGCTTCCCTGTTACCTGATTCAAGTGTTCTACCTTCCCTCTCTGACTTGTGTGCATCCTAAGCTATATGTGGGCTCTAGCAGGCACACAGAATAAACAAAATAAGTAACATCAGATGTCAATGTCCCTGAACACTAATCTAATTACTCCAAATTACCCAACTTTGCAATGGTTTCCATGTGATCTCAAATCAAAATAGTCAATAAAACAAAAACACCATTCCCCATAACAAGGCATAAAAAATACAGAAAAATAAGTGAACTATTAGGTAGTCATTCAACATAGCATTAAGATTTGGAAATTCAACCAACAACAAAAAAATAGAAAGGGAAATCAGAGAATGGATTCCATTTACTATAGCACCAAAAACTATAAGATACTTAGGAATAAACCTAACCAAAGAAGTCAAGGATCTATACTCGAGGAACTACAGAACATTCATGAAAGAAATTGAAGAAGACACAAAAAGATGGAAGAGCATTCCATGCTCATGGATCGGAAGAATAAACATTGTCAAAATGTCTATACTGCCCAGAGCAATC